>JAXCGZ010022678.1:110000-209786 GCA_037179515.1 Halocaridina rubra | reverse complement strand
TAGTTTATAGTGGGTGCATAGACTTTTGGTTTTGATATGGTAGTAGGGCCAGGTCCTTTCTATATCCTTTTCGTTTTGTCATTATTCTGTGTATGTATAAGTATTTTAGTTAGTTTAAATTGCATATAATTTTCTTATAGTCTTGATATATTATTACTTTTGAAAAAATTTTATATATACCATACTTTTGCTACAATAGCCTTCTTTTACAGTTGTAGTTCCATATAATTTTTTTGTTATAGTGCATAGAAAGTTTGATACCTTACTGTTTTTTATTTTTTGTAATTCTCTTTTCTTTTCTTTTTTTTTCCACAGAAGAGAATTTTGATCATCATATGTGTTGTAGTTTTATTAATAGTTCTTGCTATTATTTTGATAGTAACTTTAGCATAATATAATGATAGTGGATATTATAAAAAATAAAAAACGAAAACAAAATGAGAGACCCTTTTAGTGCTGGCTGATTGGGCCTTATTCCAGGGTTGTATTCTTTATATAGGGGGAGCATGTTTTGTTTAATGGAAGTGACACAGTTTGGACAAATTGTCATGCATAATTATAACTGTAGTATTGTAGATGTTGAAAATGAGAGAATAATATTTTGCTTTGATTTTAAGATCTTTTTGAATGAATTATATTAAAATTCAGATTCTCAGTGAGACATACACGCAACATCATTCAATAAACAGACATTTCTGCATAAGAGAGATAAGGGAAAGCAAAGTACACATTAAATGACAGACATATAAGACAGAGCAACACCTTTGCTGAGTTGGCAATGAATGGTATGTAGGAATCTACACCTCTGTGGAATGTTTGTACACTAAGTATGGTTTGCTATGATATTTTACCCCCTTTTTATTTATATATGTTGGAAGTCATTTCCTAGACTTTTACTGCTAGTAGTTCCAGTCATTGAGAGTAGAAAAATTAAAATGTTTATATATATTTTCAAGGATTAATTTTGCCACAGTAAAAGTATTTCTACAACGAGATCTTCAGTCTGAATATTATTGATTTATTCTTCAGTGTTATGTTCACGATCCTTTCCAAACCTTGATAATAAACTTAAGATTTCTGTAACTTGTCCAAGCTCTTTACCGAATTAAGTATCATGAATATACCATGACCTCCTTCCTTCCTTAAAAGCTTGAGTTTAAAATTGTAGCTTTACTGTTGAAAGCTTGCGAAGCATAATTGCATTTTGTGTGTGTAGAATTTGATTACAAATCTACAGGTATTGTAAACATATATTACAGTTGTATAAAAGCATATGCCTTTTTGTCTACTCTACTGACTCTGTTGAGAGATAGCAAAGTGTATAATGAAAAACATCTTATATTCACTTAAAATCAGCTCAGTGAGAATATATATAATTAAAGTCTTAGTGCCAAAGATTATTGATACTAAAGTTAATCATTAGCAATACTTGGACTAAGAGGCCAGGAAAGCTGGGTGTTATAACCACTTTGGTAACTTGTGAGAAAAGGCACCTCATATGAAAAACGCATAATATATATGGCTAAGGTTTGTAAACGGTTAGACATGACTCCGGGAGTTATTTACAAAAAAGTATTTGTAAAAATGTTTGCTTTAACTGGTTGACAGCTAAGGAAATATCGGTGAATCGTTCTTCTAAATGTATTTATTACTGGAGTATCAAATGATAATGATTCGGACTTAAAGATCTCTTTCTCTCCTATTGTTGGTAGTTTTAAGCTAGATTACATAGTTACTAAAATGTTACCCGTTTTATGAATTTTGATAATGTTCTGTAATTATGACTTTTCTTGCTTAATGGAAAGACTGTTGATTTGTGAAGATTCTCTCGTTTTCAGTTTTTTGAATAGAGTATTTCTATTATGTTAGGGCATTCAGATTTATGTAGATATTATTACGTCTGCAATATTCACTTATTTTGGATACCAAAATATACATACACAATATTTAATTTTGAGTGTGGAATGTTGATTATTCACTTACTTTTCATCATGTTGATATTGATTTTAGTAGGATGGATTTGTAGAGTAATAAAATGTTTTAATATGACATTATTCCAAAATGGTCTCTTTCCACATTCATGTAAGATGCTTACACGTATCATAGATGGTACATACTATTGAGCAGACGTGTAGCTTCCTGGCCAGTGTTCTTTTTAGCATATTTTTTATTTGCTACATTAGTTAACCATGTGGCTTATGTTAATGCATTCGTAGCACTCATTCATTCGTTCATTCATTCATTAATTCGTTAAATTTTGTTTGAGTAAAAGACTAATATTAATGTTGTTGACATTACTTATGAATTAGTTCCTAAAACATATACAGTATTGTAAATTTTGTGCCAATTTGAATGTTATTATATAACTTCTTAACTCATGCTATCTTTATGTTACCTCTCTGGTTTTAGTGGGTGCAAGATAAGTGAAAAAATTAGATACAGTGCATTGTAGTAATGAAAGGAAACAGTTCAGTGTACAGTAGATGGTACTTTTAGTTGAATATATAACATATTCAAACAATATGGATACAATTATAAACAACTTTAGTAATAAATTTTTGTCTGAAATAGTAAGCCGTAATGTTTTATAGTGATCTCGAGTTAGCACCCTCATTGGTGATAGATCAAGTTTTGAAAGTCTCGAGGGAGGAATTGTAAATCTTACAAAGTAAGACAATAGATGCTATTTTCTGTATACACCCCTCTACTTTTATAATATTGATACAATATTCTTCTGTCTTTTTGCATGAGACAGTTTAAGTACAACACTAAAGGTACATTTTGTGACATGAGTTCTTATAAATGTATATATTTTAAGACACTTTGAAGATAAAATTTGAAGCTCAACAAAATGTGTCATCATGAATGACTGCATGTGGTGCTGGATAGAAAAGATTTCATGACCCAAGAATATTGTGCAAAATACTTTCTGTCTTCAATAGCATCTCTTTTCTGGAAAATCTCCCTTTTCTACCCTGCAAGCAGGATTTCCCTTTGCGTTTATCAAGATTTTGCCACATGGAATCAATAATATAGTGTGAGTAGACTTTCTTCCATAAGTAAAAAAGAAATTGTTAAATATGACATATACCTAACTGATATGTAGTTATAATGAATTAAATATTGGCTTTGAAAATATCAGAAAAATCCCTAGGGTAAAACACTTATCTCCTTTCTTATAAATGAAAAGATTTCATTACTCAGACCATTTTGTAATATATGTTTTTTTTTTTATTATGGAGCTGCTCATTTTCTTACAGTAAATACTTTGTCTCTAATAAAATTTGTTTGCTCAACAATGCATCATTCTTGAAATTTCTTGGACATGCAGCTTGAATAAGGTTTTGCGAAGGTTTTTTATACAGTACTTGGGCCATGGTTAAAGGGGGGACTCCTTTAAGTAGAAAGCCACTGAATCAAGAGGTATTATGTCAATGGTTATGTCTACATAAGGAAACCGAAAGAAATTTAAATATCCTTAGTACATTCAAGTATGTTTATGTACTACTCATCTTCAGCGCTATCTGATTCACGGAAGTGAAAGAAGCAGTTTATGTACATACTGTGACAAGAGAAAAAGAAAAAGTTAGCAACTCAGCAAAGGATATTCATTACCATGAGCATGATAGGGGAGAAGATTAGTGGAAGTTTGTAAGCATATGTGGACTATTTTTTATGGTCATGGTGGATAGAAAAGAAAACAATAAAATGATAATAGTAACTATAATAATAATAATAATAATATTAATAATATAAAAGTATTTATAATAGTAATAACAGTAATAAGGACAGCAACAATAATGAAAATATTAACAATGATCACAAAAACAATAACAGTAATAGTAGTAATAATGTTAAAAATAATGCTATTGCTACTACTACTACAATAGTAATCTATCTTTCTATCTGCCTTGGCTGTTTCCCCTTGTAATTGGGGGTAGCCGACATCAAAAACAGAAAACAATAAGGGGATTACTTTGCTCTATGGGGGCGAGGGTACTAGAATCCTCCCCCCCCTTGTATTAACCTCCTGCGAGACGACAATAGTAATAATAATAATAATGTAGTAACATAAATAATGGTACATTAACAGTAACGACACTCAATAAAAGATTTATAATGATAATAATAGTAATATCAATAAAGGTTCGAATAGTAATGACAATTAATAACAGTGATAGTAATAATGCAAAATTGGTTGTACATATTTTGTTATTACCAAAATTAGGTTTTTTCAAATCTGAATGAAGTATACATGATAAAAAGTTATTTGGAAATAACATAATATTCCTGTTTATGTACAACTAATTTTGCATTATTACTATAATTGTTATTATTAGTAATTATTATTCGAATTTTTATTATTATTATTATTATTATTATTATTATTATTATTATTAGTGACTTTCATCACTGTTATTTTACCATTAGTATTGTTACAATATTACTATTATTGTTATTATTATTATCATCATCATTATTGTAGTAGTACAGGGTAGTAGTAGTCATAGTACAGGTATTATCATTATCATTATCACTATTCTTGTTATTGTTTTCGTGATTATTGTTAATATTATTTTTGTCAGTATTGGTGTCATTATTATTATTATTATTATTATTGATATTAATATTTTTATTGTATTTATTATTATTATTTATTATTATTATTATTATTATTATTATTATTATTACTATTATTATTATTATTAATGTATTAATGATAATATTATTATTGTTACTATTATTATCATTTTTATTATCTTATATTCTCTCCATCATAACCATAACAAAATTATCCCACCTATGCTTACAAAATTCCACTCCCTTGACCTCTCTCCTTTAACACACCCTTTGTTTGAGTATATAAAACTTTCCAACAGGATATTAAATAGTTGCCACTGATGAATATCCTTTGTTGAGATGTTAGCTTTTCCTTTTTCTCCTGTTTCAGCATGTACATATATTGCTTCTTTTGTGTCTGTAAATTAGATACTTCTGAAAATGAGAAGTAGATAAATATACTCGAAAGTACTAATGATCTCAAAATTTCTTCCAATTTCCTTATGTAGCCATAACCATCCACATTACATTATTGTGCAGGTATTCATTTTCTTACAACTGCGATTAGTTCTGATTGACAGTTCAAAAGATTAATTGGTTTGAGTGGATCCATATCTGTGGAAATTGACAGTATGCTTAATTAGTGTAGTGTACAGTAGCAGTGTGCCATTTTAAACTCATATTGTTAGGTGTTTGTTAAATTATTAGAACCATTTTCTTAGTTCATCATTGTTATAGCCTTCTAGGCAGACAGAAAGCTGCCTCTGATGACATTGTTGATGACTCACCACGAGATCATGCTAAGCGTTTATTTAATTGTTTGTTTCTTTGTCTGATTTAAAATTTCAGTTAGATTTTTATCACCTTCTAATTTATATTATGATTGTATTATTATTATTATTATTTTTATTATCATTTTAACATTTAAACAACAGTGCTACAAATGGATATGAAATAAAAGAAAGACTCTTTGCCAGACCTACAATTAATTAATTTTCCTTTGCTGTTTACTCTTTATGATATTTCTTCGTCTTCTTCTTCCTTATTATTATTATTATTATTATTATTATTATTATTATTATTATTATTATTATTATAATGATGATGTTATAACCTTTAAACAGCTGAGACACAAATGGATTCGAGATGAAAGTAAGAGTTATGACCATATGTACAATTATATATTTAACCCTTCACAGTCAAGGTCATGTCATATATACACTAAAGCTCCCCTACTTACAAATATTCAAAGATGCAAACAAAAACCTACCCATTATCTACCCATGTATTAATGTATGTATTTCTGTGTTGTATTTTATTATTGCATTATTATTATTACTGTATTACAATTAACTAATGCTATACTTTGTTTTATGTAGTAGTCAAGTGTCTTTAGCCTAAGTTGTGTACAACACTGCAAATGTATGTATTGTTCAGTACTTTTTCTTACTTAAGCAACTTACAAACGGACTTCTGGAACCTAACTCGTTCGTAAGTTGGGGAGTATATATATATATATATATATATATATATATATATATATATATATATATATATATATATATATATATATATATATATATATATATATATATATATATATATATATATATATATATATATATATATATATCCTCAAGTAACTTTTGCGAAGCTTATTTCTGGAAAAAGAGATTCATTACTACTATGGGAGACTCCTCAACTGGGATATTTGAGTCCTAGTATATTGAGATGTGTGCAAATTATGCAGTCTTCTCTGATGCTGATCCTCTATATATATATATATATATATATATATATATATATATATATATATATATATATATATATATATATATATATATATATATATATATATATATATATATATATATATATATATATATATATATATATATATATATATATATATATATATCCTCAAGTAACTTTTGCGAAGCTTATTTCTGGAAAAAGAGATTCATTACTACTATGGGAGACTCCTCAACTGGGATATTTGAGTCCTAGTATATTGAGATGTGTGCAAATTATGCAGTCTTCTCTGATGCTGATCCTCTATATATATATATATATATATATATATATATATATATATATATATATATATATATATATATATATATATATATATATATATATATATATATATATATATATATATATATATATATATATATATATATATATATATATATATATATATATATATATATATATATACACAGTGGTGACCCCAACCCACAAACTTAATATTGCAGTCTTCTCTGATGCTGATCCCTTATATATATATATATATATATATATATATATATATATATATATATATATATATATATATATATATATATATATATATATATATATATATATATATATATATATATATATATATATATATATATATATATATATATACAGTGGTGACCCCAACCCACAAACTTAATCTATTCCTAAAACCTGTTTGTTGAAAAGCATGTAAATTCAGTTAATCCTTTCCTGGTCACATATATATATATATATATATATATATATATATATATATATATATATATATATATATATATATATATATATATATATATATATATATATATATATATATATATATATATATATATATATATATATATATATATATATATATATATATATATATATATATATATATATATATATATATATATATATATATATATATATATATATATATATATATATATATATATATATATACAGTGGTGACCCCAACCCACAAACTTAATCTATTCCTAAAACCTGTTTGTTGAAAAGCATGTAAATTCAGTTAATCCTTTCCTGGTCACAATAAATATTCATTCTAAAATTTTTCTAGTCACAGAAAATATGAAATATAATACAAGTTATATGTATATCATCTGTAAAAGGAAAATTACATTAATAACTGAAAGGAATTCTACGCTATTAAAGTAAAACATGTACATATTCAGGTATACAGTATACACTAGTTGATACCCAATGCGTAGAAAAAGTTGTCTCATTCTCCCACTAATAACAAATACAGTAGGTAAGAGTACATATTGTAGGTAAAGAAAAAATATTGTAGATAAGAAACAGTACTGTATTTACCTCTGTGGATGATTGATGGTGGTAAAGGAGGAGGAGGAGGGGGACTATTTTTGGAAGGAGAGTCCCCCTCCATAAAAACGGTAGGGAACTCTTCCGATACATGCTGTATTTCTGGTGTTTTCTCACTATCACTTAACAGTTTTAACTTTCTTAGGAGCCGTAATAAGGGCTATCTGAAAGGCATAGCAATGAAAAGTAAAGCAAGAACCACAAACAGATCCCAAATGAACTACACAGTGCGAGCACCAATGCAGAACTAAGAGCAGGCGAGTGGGACACGTGGTCGTCTGGCCGACACATGCGTGTTCGTTTTGTTCGTTGATTGGTTTGTTCGTGGGTACAGGCTTTCGTGGATTGGGGTCACCACTGTATATATATATATATATATATATATATATATATATATATATATATATATATATATATATATATATATATATATATATATATATATATATATTTACACAGTAACCCCATGTTTATCGCAGGGGTTCGGTTCCGGGACCGGCCGCGATAGGTGAATTTCTGCAAAGTAGGAACACCTTGGGGGGAAAAAAAAAAAAAATGACACCAGGACGGGCCAAAAATTATAAAATAAATCAGCCTTTATCAGGCTGTAAAGCCCTTCACATCTGACAGGTCATTACACTTTCCATCTATGTTTCTCTTTACAGCCTGATAAAGGCTGTTTTATTATAAACATTTTTGGTCCCGTCCTGTTGTCACAAGCATCTTTAATTTTTTTTTTCTTCCCCACAAAAAATCCGCGATGCACTGAATTCACTATAGGTGAACCGCGATATAGCGAGGGGTTGCTGTATATGCACACATACACACACAATAGTCTATGAATATTGGCTGCAATTTTGGATTAGCTCGTGTGACCGTGGCCACGATCATCACACATGGCCAGCATTAGAATACACGCAATCAGTATCTCTTGAATTTTTCTTGTGTTTATGAGTGACCGGGACTAAAGTATAAAACTTAAACCAAATTTCCCTGAATAAGTGATTGTGCAGAGCATTGTGAGTAAAAAAAAGTATATTTGTAGTAATCGAAACTGTCCAAAATATTAAAGAAAAAAATTGAGGATACTTTTGAGGGGGGGAAAAGAAGTAACTCTCTGCCCTGCCTTGAAGCAAGTTTAGAAGAGTTGCCAGAGGCGAAGCCATCCCATCACATTACCTAATTTTTTGTGTAAATTGGAGAGAGCTCTTACAGCCGTTTACCTGACCCTTTGGTTCGGTATATTGTTAATATCAATATCTTTCCAATGTAGATTAACTTGATAGTTTGTTATGTGAAATAATTAAATGAATACGAAAAATACACTTGTCAACAGTATTGTTAAATTGCCAAGTAGCACAGCTGTCTTATTTTTTTTTTTGCTTTGTTCTCTTTTATTAATTTTTTTTGATAAATTGAGTTAGATTTAAAGTCTGATCCTATGATAACATACCTTGTTTAACAAATTATTAATATTTTTGTTTCTTCTGAAATAACCAGTTTAGCAGTTAAGTAGAATATATAGCAGAAACAGGTGGGTGTTGCCTCAGATACAAATTCGAATTTTCCTTCAAGTGGACATTTGTTTTGCTTTTTTTTTCTCTCAAATTACCAAAGTCAAATTTTAAGTTAGGTTGTGTGTTACCAGAAAAGAGATGAACTGAGTAACTAAATAGTACTTATATGAAGATATAGAAATTCTGTGTGAGGCTTAAATAGAAATAGCAGGTTGGCCCATGGCACCAACCGCCCGTAGTGATACTACAGCTGAATGTCTTGTCGTCTTAGTTAAGTCTGTCCTGGACAGTTCGATGTCAAGTCTTCCTTCAGTTACGGTTCTCTTGCTATGCCTACATCTACACCGAATATTCTTGGATATTCGTTACACATGTCTTATTATCCCTTCACATCTGACAAGTCACAACATTCCCCATCTCTATTTCTCTTTGTTTTCTTCGTGCCCATGCCTGATGAGGGTAGATTTTTTTTTTTTTTTTTTTTTTGGCCTGTCCTGGTGTAAAAAAAATAATAATAATAAATTTCTTTTTTTCTTCTCTCTATATTCTGTGAAAGGGAAAACATCAAAATGAGGCCATCTCTATCCCTAACCCCCCCCATCCATTTGTTGGGGGAGGGGTGGTAAAGGATCTCTTCGAAATGTAGGGGGAGGAGTAGTAGCTGTTAGACGATTAAAGCAAAAAGTCAAGGAATTGGAGACAATGGTAATAAACCTGGATGATAAAATTCGGAATATGGATAGAGAAATGAGAGAGAATGAAACACTCAGGGAAAAAAATAAGATTTTTGGAGGAAGCAAATAAAGCACAAGGGCAAGAGAGAAAAGAACTAGAAAAGTGACTAAAGAAGCTGGAAGGAGAAAAGAGTGACCTAGAAGCCAGAACTTCTGAACAAGAAGATAACAATAAATATCTGGATGACAACCTGAATGAATTAAATGTTAGTTCACTGCTCTCCTTTCAGAGAGACGAGATTGTAGCTTGGAATGTCCAGATAAAGGAAAACATCGAACAGTTTAGAAAAGTTTCAGGAGCTGAATACGGGATATGATGTCATGAAAACTTCCTTTGCTGACACACAAACAGTTGACTTATAAGAAACAGTAATAGAAAAAATTAAAGACGTTGTGATGGAAAGGCCTAATCCACTAATTGACCAGGCACTTGATAAAGAGAAGACAGTGGTAATGTTGGGTATAAGCAAATCCCAGGAGCCAAAATGGCAGGGGAGACTTGAAGAAAATAAAGCTAGGATTTTAGTCCTGGTAAGGAAGAGGCTTAGAGTAGTATGTGGTCCTGAGGATATATTGTTAACATTCACCAGCTAGGTAAATATTCTAGGGAGGAAAAGCAAAGACCAATAATAGGAACCTTTGAGAGGGGGACACACGTAGCAAAATATTGATGAAGAAAAAAAGCCTAAAAGATCTTCAAGAATTCAAAACAGTGTTCATTAGACCTTACAGAACACAGGAAGAGATAGAAAGGATCAAAATCTTGTTGCAAGAGGCTAGAAGGTTAAATGAGGAAAGAAATGAAGAAGAGAAATAAAATTCATTTTAGAGTTCTTCCAGACAAAGGGAAGATCAAGAAGATAATGATAGAAGATCAGGGGATGGGGCACCATAAGATTGTTATACACAAATGCAGATGGAATAGCTGGTAAGGCAGTAGAATTAAAAGATAGGATTCACAACAGTAAGGCAGATATCGTAGCAGTTACAGAGACAAAGTTAAGTGAGGGCATAAGCAGTGTCACAGATTTTTGTAAGGGCTTCAGAATCTTAAGGGTTGAAAGATCTGGAAGGACTGGTGGAGGGATAGCACTACTCATAAGTGAAAGGTTTCAGGTTGAAGAATAAACTTTGCTATAGAAAGTGAGTTCAAGGAAAATCTCGTTGCTCTCATAAATACTGGGTCAGAGAGCATTATAATAACTGTTGTATATAACCCACCAAGGAAACAACATAGGCTAGAAGTTTATGAGGAGAGTCAAAAAATAAAATAAAACAGCCCCCACCGAGCCTAGGCACGAAGAATGCATTAAGTAATAAGTAACAGAGATGGAGAGTGTAATGACTTGTCAGAAGTGAAGGGATAATAAGAGGTGTGTAATGAATATACAAGAATATTCAGTGTTGATGTAGGCATAAAATATAACCGTAACTAAAGGAAGACTTAACATCGAAATGTCCAGGACAGTCCTATTCAAGTTTAAAAATCCTTCAGCTGTAATATCGCAACGGGCGGCTGGTGCCAGGCACTATTGAAGTCATAAACTCGGTTGTTAACATTGCACGGGAGAGAAAATGTAGGATTTTGATTATGGGATATTTTAATCATAGAGAGATAGATTGGATAAATCTTGACCCACACAGTGGTGAGGACTCATTCAGGGCAAGATTCCTAGATTGCGTCCAAGGGAATTTTCTACCCCAAAATGAACTGGACCCAACAAGGGCCAGGGGTGGGGATGAGCCATGGCTATTTGATCTAGTATTCACAGATAATGTGTTGGATATTAAAGATTGTAGATTGCTGCATGCCTTGTCACCAAAATTGGAGTAATTCATGCCAGAGAGATTCAGTAATGAGTGTAAGAGAGCTAAGGAGTGGAGAGACAAATGCTGGATAAGGTACATGAGTAGAAAAAACATAAATGCCTGGCAGTCTTATAAAAGAGTAAGAAAAGATTACCTAAGTAAAAGAAGAGAGGCAGAGAGAGACTATCAGAAGGAAGGCTAAAGAAAATCCCAAGCTCTTCCACAGCTTTATCAGAGGAAAACTGAAGGTAAAAGAACAGGTTTTAAAGCTTAAGAGAGCGGATGGAAGCATCACTGAGATGGATGAAGAGATCTGCGAAGAATTGAACAAGGAGTGTCACTCAGTATTTACATTAGAAAATATCCCATCCCCCTAGATTGCAGAGATTGAAGCTCATGGGCGGGTATTAGAGTACATCTTTTCAGCCACAGAGGTATGCAAAGCGCTGATGGAGTTAGATGGCCATAAAGCTACAGGTCCTTGATATATCCCCTTATGTACTTAAGAAATTCGCTAATTCAATATCAGCAGTACTAAGTATCTTCTTAAAAAGTTGCTGGAGTCAGGGGAGATTCCAAGATGCAGGACACAAGCGAATGTGATACCTATCTTCAAAAAGGTAAGGAGGGATACGGCTCTAAACAATAAACCTGTTTTTTTTATCAGCATAGTTTGCAAAGTTATGGAGAGGCTACTAAGGAAATATATCTCTCTTCACTTGGAATCCTTAAACTTTTTGTCAGTGAGACAACATGGCTTCAGAGAAGGTAGATCAACAGTAACAAACTTATTAGAATTTTATGATTAGGTTAGCCGAATCTTACAGGAAGGAGATGGCTGGGCAGATTGCATATTCCTAGACTTCCAGAGCGCATTTGACACTGTTCCACACGGGAGACTTATTAAGAAGCTGCAGACAATGGCTAGAATAAGTGGAAATGTCTTGGAATGGATTAAGACATACTTAGAAGGAAGGGAACAGAGGGTTAGAGTAAGACACTCAGTGTATGAATGAAGAAGAGTTAGTAGTGGAGTTTCACAGGGTTCAGTTTAAGGGGCACTTTTGTTCCTTGTATATGTAAATGACCTACCAGAGTCTGTAAATTCATTCATGAATATGTTTGCAGATGATTGAAAGATTGTGAAAAAAGTAAGAAACGAGAACAATGGTAGAGAACTTCAGGAAGATCTAAATAGTAAGCATGAGTGGTCAGAGAAGTGGATAATGAAATTCAATACTTCTGATTGTAAGGCAATGAGAATGGGTACAAGTTCAAGAAGGCCCAATCTTGGCTACTCAGTGGCAGGAGTACCACTTCAAGAAACAGAGAATGAGAGAAATCTAGGTGTAAACATATTGGCCGATTTGTCTCCAGAAATGCATGTAAATGGCATAGTAAGGGCAGCATATTCTTTCTAAGCAAATGTAAGGGTAGCCTTCAGGCACGTGGCAAGGAAATGTACAGAAATATTTATGTAACCTATGTAAGGCCAAAGCTTGAGTATGCTGCCCCCTTTTGGAATCCCCACTCGAAAAAGCATGTAGTTAAGCTGGAAAAGTTCAAAGACATGCCACGAAACTGGTGCCAGAAATACGCACTCAGTTATGATGAGAGGCTGAAGGGAATTAGACTTACCATGGCTCGAAGCTAGAAGATTGAGGGGGGGATGTGGTGACTGTTTTTAAATTCCTTCATAGTTATGACATAGTGGATAGGGATCGATATTATGATATGGCTGGCACTAGAACTAGAGATCATAGTTTGAAGCTTCATTAAAAGCTCCTTTGCAGGATGTAAGGAAGTAGTTTTTTAGTGTAAGAGTAGTTGATAATTGGAATTCGCTAAGCGAGGAGCTAGTTAATGCTAACTCAATCCATAGTTTTAAGGACAAGCATGATAAATATCACTAAGTACAAAATGGAACAGACCAGGAGATGGGAAGTTACGAACTTGGGGCTCTTTCCCGTAAGCACAACTTGGTTATTACACTTAGATAATTACACCACACACACACACAGTTATATACACTTATTGCTGTCAGTGATAATGAGAAAATAATAGTTGGAAATTCAGAAAAAATAAATAAGAAAATTATTAGTGTATAAATAGTTTCAGATATATTTTAAGAAATATAGCGACTGTACATGCAAATTATAATATTTATTGTATTCCTGTATACTACTGAGTTCGCATTAGCAGTATGTAAGAAAAATCTGTAAATGTTCCCATGCATCACAAGAACTCTAAAGGGGTAAAGCAACACAAGAACTATAAAGTAGTAATCCTGGGATGAATATACACTACATAGACATATGGGGAAATGTCTCAAAGATTCGTTTGATGGCGCTCTCATATGTTTAAGATGAGTAAAATTTTGATAGGGAAGTTTCTTAGTACAATTTTTTTAGCTTTGGGCAAAAACTAATAAACTGACTAATCTTTTCACAAAACTATTGTTATCCACATCTCTTTCTGTTGTCACTTCATTGTTAGAGTCAGTTATTGATCATAAATATTGTATCTTGTAGTTCTTGGGCAGTGGTGGTGATGATTTGCCTACTTCCTGTTTCCGAATTATTTTAATTTTCGTTTCCGTGTCTATTACAAGGCATTTGCAGGATGCTTGTTTCTGAACATTCAAACACTGAAAGCTTATGGATCATTAAAACACCATTTCCTTAGCTCATCAGTTTTAATTTCCCATGCAGACAGAAAGCTGCATTTGATAACATTGTCGATGACTCACCACAGGATCATGCTGAGCTTTTAATTTTTCAGGCTTCAGTTTCTTCTGCGCAGTTATCTTATTGAAATAGTACGTAAATGTAATGCTTCTCCTCCTCTTCCTCCTCTCCACCAAGTTTTTTATTTGCATTTAATGAGACGTATCCACACAAGAAGTAATGGATTTAGATCTTATATTAAGCTAGGAAAGCAATTCTGGATGCCCCAGAGACCAAGTGTGAAGTTAGTGATATAGTAAGAGGGGAGTGGGCAGCTGCCACCTCACTACTCATTTTCTCTAACTCACACCAGATTTAAACATACAATTTTATATGTATCTAGGTCTGCTTAAGTTAATGTTACATATGTCTCGCCTTTAAAATATAAAACTTATGATAAGTGTAATGAATCAACTGTATTCTTTATAGCTGAAATTAGTATGGATGAATCCAGAGATAATCATTTGCAGAGAGGAACTTTGTTGTCAAAGCTGTATCCAAGAAATTTGATATATTGATCAACTGCATGATGGACTTAGAGCGTAGCTTTCCAAGAACAGTGTATAGCCCAAAATATATTGTTAATAGTATTATTATTTTTGTTGTTGTTGTTGTATTAGTAGTAGTAGGAGTATAATTACTGTTAATGTAATTTTTAATGATTACATGGGTTTGTCATTGCTGTAATGAAGTTAAGTAGTTTTTGTAGCTGTGACAAAATACTAAATTTTGATGTTTTTAGAAGTGTGTTGTGATATGTATATTTTTAGATACCTTTATAGGTTGAATTTTCAGATACCTTCATTAGATATTTAGATGGTTTTATTTCTTTACGTATTTGAGTTTTTAGAAAAGTTATACACAAATTTGATTTGATACTCAGTTAGAGGGATCTATGTGAATCACCATAAAAAGACTGATTATTATTTTATTTTGATTACAAATCTTTCTTTTGAGTATGCAGATATTTATATGTTAATTTCAAACTTCTTTTGATAGGAAGTTTGTTAACCATTATTCTTCTTATCATGTAAATCTTTAGGTGCAAAATGACATTTTGTTGCTGATCCAAAGCTCAAATAGATTGAGAACGTTGGTGTCAGAAAAGGTATCTGGTCATATAACTTTGATCTAGTGTTTAATTCTAGTTCTGAGAGGCTAGTTAGAAACTCCAATGCCAGCTAACCATGAGAAAAGCTTACTATAAAGAAAAAGAATAAAATTTTCTTTTTTTGCGTAGATGTAATTAGTGTATAGTAGGTTGCATCAGAAACACTTATGAACTAATATAAAATGTACAATATATTTGGATAAAAGGAATTTACAGATAAAACATGGGATTACAGTAATTCATTTTATGGATAATGTGCATTATATGCTACCATAAGTAGAGTCTTGCAATAGATCTTATAGTTTTTAGCTGCGCTGAAGACATTGCATAAAAAAGCTAATTTCCTCAGGTTAAGAGTCTAGAAAATTTCTTAAAAATTCTCGTATTTAAGTACTGTAAATGCATTAACAGATTTGGTAGAAGTTGGAATGAGAAAATTTAAGGCAAAAGAATATGAATATTATTGATTAATGAATAAGATAATCTAACAGCATTGGCAAATGTGTTGAAAGTTCTTTGATGTAGCTGGTCTTTATTTTACTTAAAAAGATTTTATTAGACCAAGCACTACAGAAATCTCTTTGTTGCTGTCCATTAATCATATGGAATCTGTGGTGTATTGCATAATGCAAATAATAAGATCTAATGGTGATTTAGAGTTAGCTTTAGAGTACTTACATGTAAGTAAACATGTCCAGTATTTTGAAAACTGATCTTCTCACCTGTTATTGGCTTTTGCATACACCCTTTTGCATATGAGTTTTAAGCAGCAAGCATATCACGAAGTAAAATACTGATGAGAATGTCTTTCACTTAAATATATTATCAATTTGAAGCTAAAAAACGTAACAAAGCAAGATGATGGTACTTCTTAGCACTTCAGTTCTCTTCCAGTATCATTGTAAACAAAATTACATAAAATCTGTAGTTGTAGCATCTTTGTTGTGGGTCGTACCTCCTGTGATTTAAGTCAGAAGAGGAAGGACAATGGATGCCAAACTGCTGCATCTAACCCCAGTCTCTCACAAGGTATGAGAATCTAGGAGAGGCATTGGTCATGTGGACATTTACCTCATCTGTCAACTCAACACACTCAGAATGACAATTTTTTCTACACCTAGAAATGAATCTCTAGTGATCATTTCTCAAAGACTACATCTAACCACAGACATGGAGAGTAATCCAGAACCCAATTAGAGCCATATATGTTCTACATGCTCCTCACCTTATTCTTTGAGCCAACACACCAAAGGTTAATTTTTCTTCAACTCATGCAGAAACTAGATTCATTTCTCCTAAAAACACTTACTAACATAAAACACTATACAAACAATTGGAGCTACTGTCAGTTCTCCCTACTCCCTCCTTCATACCCAACCCCCATGCCTTCCACACCCTATCTCCCAAATATGCCCATCCTTTCCACACCATTCAACATCTCTACCTTTTCCTGCTGCCTCTTCCACACCTACACCCCTGCCCTACCCCTCCCAGAGCATCACCTAACACATATTGCGCGTACAACGTAATCTACAAATGAACATTGTTGGCATAAACACCCAAAATGAACTCACATTCTTCATCAAACAACACTATGCACACACTGACATCTTCCAAGAAACAAATACACCTACTTTTCATAACTTCACCACCACTAAACAAGCCTGGATTGATGGCAGTGGCAATGGACTCATCACCTTGGTACACAAATCCTTTAATTTCATTGATACCAATTCCTCGACGTGATACTACCACAGAAATACAGTCGATCAAAGTACACATAGGCACACATGAAACGTGATAATGACAGATTCAGAACTTACATCCCCCTCAGTACTTAATACTTGCATTATGTCACCAATACTTCAGACATCATCCTTAGAAGTGACTTCAAAGACCAAGACGTTGATCTATTTTATTGACATCCCCAACACTGACAATGGATTGGTAATACAAAACTAAGCAGAAAAATTCTTCATCCTTATTAACATTCATCAATACACACACCTATTTTCTCCACCAAGCTTATTTCCTACCATCATCTTTAGATATCACTATTTGGTCACTGAACCTTTGCCATCACAACATCATGGAAGGTGGCCAAAACTCTGGGTTCCAGTCACCTTTCCTTCATCATTACCTTAAAAGGAAGAATTGCCCCAGCTAGCCAGAGTTCATTTTCCTAAAGAAAATGAACAGCAATTTGAAACTCTAAGCAGAACTCCCATTGCAGACGTGAATGATGCTTTACAATCATTTATCACTGTACTATAAATTAAAACTGCGTTAAACAAAATATCCCTAGAAGTAACGGAAAAATCTCACCCTCAGTTTCACTCCAGAAATTCAAGACCTCATCAGACAATGTAATGCATTAAAATTTCCACAACACCCCATACACAGGACAATACCTAAAAAATGCAAGCATTTGATATGTCAAACTGAATTGCATAACATCAAAGTTTAAGTTGAAATGAATACCTGCAAGCACTTGACCACACAGCAAATGCCAATAAACTTTGCAAAACACTAAAAGGGATTACATTTTTCATTAGTAGTACAACAAACTCGCATGCAATCATCTCAACAGCCGACATCATACCCTCAAACAAACAGTAGGCAAACACCCTTACCAATCTTATTTCTCATGTCAATTATTTTTTTTATGTCAGTCATGACATGTTATCAGACATAAAAGACAGTTTCCTGATGATCCAGACTATACACCTTTCACCAAACCATCAAATGAAGCACATTATTAAGTATCTTATGCTCACATTCACCTGTGACCCTGACAATATAAGCATCATATGCCATAAACACCTGGGACCACAAGGCATACAAGCTTATACCATTAGGATGCATGGTGTCTTTATCACAAGCCCTAAATCCAATAAAACCTCCCAATGCTACCCTCTTTAAATTGTCCCATTACACTTTGCCCCTGCTTTAAAGTTACTGAAAGACTAATACTGCAACAAATCACACCTCATACTCCACTATTTCCCTCACAACACGGTTTCAGGACTATATTAAAAAAAAATAAATAAATAAATCCTCTTACAGACTTGACTCCAAGAATTTGTAGTGGATTCAGTATTCAGCTAGGACAGCACATTAGTAATTTTTCATCACAATAGGCATAGGTAAAGCCATTGATGCCATCCCCCAGCCACAACCTCACAAATAAAATTTTCAGCACAAACATGCACAGTAACACACAAAGCTTTATGGCCAACTACCCCTTAATAGGTGTGAGCACATATCGTTCACCATTCAGGCATCAAACACCAGAATCTTTATATATGGAGTTCTACAGTCATTTGTCTCATCAGTGACACTCATTAATCTATGCATGCATGATATAGCTTACCATGCAGGATACATAGCACTCACAAGTACACATCAAAATGCAAACAGCAGCAGACCTCCTCCATCCCTACCTCAACACATAATGTAACAGCTTCTTTGCAAACTTATTTGAATTAGCCATAGCCAAATCCACAAGCAGTATGTTACAACAAACATCAGACACAAACTAACACCAATACTTAATTCCCTCAGGACACTTCCCCATAAAACATTCAGACATAACAAAGAAACCACCATCACAGTATCCTAAATTATATATATGCTCAGTGAAGAAGTATGCAAGCCATGCTTGGGCTTCTAATCTCATTACAACACCCTACAGACTAATCTCTTTAAAACACCCTACAGACTATTCAAATAACGCCCTAAAAATATTCACAAGGTCCACAGTTACCATTCCTATTGACCACCTACATCATAAAACCAAAGTCCTCTAAGTCAAAAACCATCTTAATATGAAAGGCACACACATTCTTGGTGCAACCGCCAAAAATCAACATTATCCACTGAACTACATGGTAGTTCACCCACACACACATACCATGGAACATTAAAATAACACCTAGCGCATGGTATCATGCAAATATTGTCATCTGTCACATCCTCCACCCCAAGCCAACCTGTGTAGTCATACCCATAGCTATCTAACTTGCCATTCCATCCAGTCATTCAGTGACAATACATAGCAGCTTGCACATCCTCCCAACATTCATTGTTCTGAATCTTCCCTTCACTTTGAGGACAGGTTCCACTTGGCTAATTTGCACTGTGAGCCACACCCAGCCCTTCTAGGCTATCAGAAGAAGCTAGAATGATTCTTATTGATGATGCCTGCCAGGTATGTAGCACATCAGCTCATAGAATCAAACACGCTATATAAGACTGCACTGCACACAAGTGCAAATGCCAACAACACAACGTCCGCTCCCTGAGAGCTCTAAAGGAAAGCATGGATTGGTGGCCTACCTTAGGGACTTAGGGCTTATCATCCTGGCAACAACTTCATTTCACGTAATTATAATTTCAGTATATTTTTTTTTAAATTTTATTGCAAAGTAATACAGTTCTTAGCTAGAACTTCCTTTCAGTCAAAGGACTTTCATTATTATTGTTTGTAAAAACATCACAAAATAAGATATTGGTTAAGGCTTCTTTTATATATATATATATATATATATATATATATATATATATATATATATATATATATATATATATATATATATATATATATATATATATATATATATATATATATATATATATATATATATATATATATATATATATATATATATATATATAGTGATCCCTCGTTTATTGCGGGGGTTTGGTTCCGGGACCACCCGCTAAAGGTGAAACTCCGCGAAGTTGCAGCACCATATTATTACAGGTATTTTACATTTATTTTTACCTTCACTGTATAAACCCTCCCTGCACTCTTAACATCTCACCCTTTACTTTATTAATAACAGCGCGCAAGCATAAATTTATATGAGTGTGACAGGTAAGTTTACCATAAATATGAACGTGATAGGTAAGCTTACCGTAAATAATGTGATGATGACGTTTACATACTGCACAGCCAGTGGCGGCCAACAGCTGAGAAACTTCTTCCTTCCTTCAGCATATCTAACAGTTTTGCCTTATCTGCTATGGTCAACATCTGCCGCTTAGGCTCACTACCAGACGCCTTAGAAGATGAAGGACGCTTGGGTGGCATTGCAGGGGTTGAAAAAAACACAAGCACAACGTATTAAGAGGCACAACAAGAAAGGCGCACACGTGAGTAACTGAATGGGTGAGGCAAGACAATGGATGATGCTGGGAGAATCAAGCTTCAATCAAAAGCCAATCAGATCCCAGTATGCAGAACAGACCCCAGTATACAGAACACAATTCTGTGATTCGTCGTCTCCCACCCATCAACCACCATCAGCCAATAGCATCCCGTTGTACTATAGGTGCGACCCTTTTCGTTTTCCAAGACTTCGATACTGGTATCGTATTTTATATGATGCAATACTGTGTTACGTGTTGAAATTTATGTCTTTTACTATTTTTTATTGTTTTATTATTCTTAGGCTAGGAAATACTTTTTTTTATCAGTAAAATAAAGAAAATACTGGAAATTTTAATTTGTACTATCATGTAGGCGCGATCCTTTGCATTTTCCGAAACGCCGATACCGGTATTGTATTTTATATGATGTAGTACTGTGAGTTACATGTTTAAATTTGTTTTTTTATTATTTTTAGGCTAGGAAATACTTTTTTTATCAATAAAATAATGAAAATACTGGCAATTTTAATATGTACTATTTAATGTAGGTGTGACCCTTTGCATTTTCTGAAACGTTGATACTGGTATCGTATTGTATATGATGTAATACTGTGAGTTACATGTTTAAATTTATGTTTTTTTACTATTTTTTACTGTTTTATTATTCTTAGGCTAGGAAATACTTTTTTTTATCAACATAATAATCAAAATAGTGGACATTTTAATATGTACTATCTCACCTAGGTGTGACCCTTTTCGTTTTCCAAGATGTCGATACTGGTATCATATTTTATATGATGCTATACTGTAAGTTGCATGTTTAAATTTATGTTTTTTACTATTTTTTATTGTTTTATTATTCTTAGGCTAGGAAATACTTTTTTTTATTAATTAAATAATGAAAATACTGGAAATTTTAATATGTACTATCTCAAGTAGGTGCGACCCTTTGCTTTTTCCGGAACGCCGATACCAGTATCGTATTTTGTAAGATGCATTACTGTAAGTTACATGTTTAAATTTATGTTTTTTTGTATTATTTTAAGCAGTTCTATTATTCTTAGGCTAGGAAATACTTTTTTTATCAATAAAACAATGAAAATCCTGGAAATTTTAATATGTACTATCTCATGTAAGTGCGACCCTTAGCGTTTTCCGAAACGCTGATACCTGTCTCGTATTTTATCTGATGCAATACTGTGAGTTACATGTTTAAATTTATGTTTTTTACAGTTTTTTACTGTTATATTATTCTTAAGCTGGGAAATACTTTTTTTTATTAATAAAATAATAAAAATACTGGAAATTTTAATATGTACTATCTCACGTAGGTGCGACCCTTTGCGTTTTCCGAAACGCCGATACTGGTATCGTATTTTATATAATGCAATACTGTGAGTTACATGTTTAAATTTATGTTTTTTTTTCTAGTTTTTACTGTTTTATTATTCTTAGGCTAGGAAATGCTTTTTTTTTTTTATCAACAAAAGGATGAAAATACTGGAAATATTAATATTTCCACATATCGTGGATTCCCGTGATATACCCAGAAAATCTGAGATATAAAATACATATGCTCGCCAAAAAAATCCGCGATGCACTAAATTTGCGGTATATATATTTACAGTGTTCCCCCGCTGTATCGTGTTTCTTGGTTCGCGTTCTCACTGTATCGCGGGTTTTTTTATTGGATAAATTATTATTTTAGTTTATGGGTATACGCAAAAATATTAAAATATTGAAAAAATAAAAATTTTCAGTATTTTCATTTTTTTATTGAAAAAAAAAATTCATTATTTAATTCATAAAAAAAATTTATTTCCCAGCCAACGAATAATAAAACAGTAAAATATAGTAAAAAACATAAATTTAGATATACATACGTACAGTCTTTAAATTCCTTCATGGTTATGATAGAGTGGATAGGGATCGATATTTTGATATGGCTGGCTCTAGAACTAGAGGTCATAGTTTGAAGCTTCGTAAGAAAACTTCTTTGCAGGATGTAAGGAAATACTTTTTCAGTGTAAGAGTAGTTGATAATTGGAATTGGCTAAGCGAGGAGGTAGTTAATGCTATCTCAATCCATAGTTTTAAGGACAGGTATGATAAGTATCACTAAGTATAAAATGGAACCGATCAGGAGACGGGAAGATACGAGCTTTGGGCTCTTTCCCGTAAACACAATTAGGTAATCACACTATTGCATCATGCGAAAAAGTGTCCAATAGCGTACAATGTATTGGGGTCACAGCTACGTGAGCTAGCATATATATTTATATTTCCAGTAGTTTCATGATTTTATTGATAAAAAAAAATTTATTTCTTAGCCTAAGAATAATAAAACAGTAAAAAATAGCAAACATTATTGCACCACGTAAAAACGATACCGGTATCAGTGTTTCGGAAAACGAAAAGGCTCTCAACTACGTGACCTAGGAAATATTAAAATTTTCATTATTTTATTGATAAAAGAAGTATTTCCTAGCCTAAGAATAATAAAACAGTAAAAAATAGTAAAAAAAACATAAATACAGTACTAACAGTATTGCACCATGAAAAATACGATACCGGTATCACGTTTCGGAAAATGCAAAGGCTCTTTCCTACGTGACCTAGTGAATATTAAAATTTTCATTATTTTATTGATAAAACAAGTATTTCCTAGCCTAAGAATAATAAAACAGTAAAAAATTATAAAAAACATAAAGTACTAACAGTATTGCACCATGTAAAATACAATACCGCTATCAGCGTTTCGGAAAACAAAAAGGCTCTCACCTACGTGAGATAGTTCATGGAATGCTATTGGCTGAAAGGTCGGGAGACGACGAATCACAGAATTGTTTTTCAATATGTTTTGTATCATGGTGTCTGATTGGCTTTTTCATTGCAGTTTGCTTTTCCCTCCAATTTCCAATGTGCCGCCTCACTCGCTCAGTCTAACTCACATGTGCGCCGTTCTCGTTGTGCTTATTGATACGTTTTGCTTGTGATTGTGTTTTCACGCGTAATTTAACCTTTGCAATGCCTCCCAAACGTCCTTCACCCTCTAAGGCTTCTGGTAGTCAGCCTAAGAGGCAAAGGAAAATGTTAACCATTGTAGATAAATTGAAACTCTTAGATATGTTGAAAGAAGGAAAAAGGTTTGTGGATGTCGGCCGCTATTTTGGCCTCAATTAATCTACTGTGCGCTACATAAAAAAGGACGAGGCAAAGATCAGGAAAACAGCGAGCATTTCTTTTGATAAATTAGCGAAGAGGGTCGTAACATCCCGCAATAAGGCAGTAGTGCGGATGGAAGCTGCTTTGGCCCTGTGGATTGCTGATTGCAGAAAGAAAAACATCAGCTTAGACACCAATATCATACAAACAAAAGCGAAGAAGCTGTATGAGACATTTGCTGCAAATGAACCCGATGACGACAGTGGCGACCGTGGAGAGGAGGAGAGAAAAGAAGATATCGACGACCCACAACCAGGACCCTCCAGCAATTCTCCATCCAGGATACAACCGTTCGTTGCTAGCAAGGGATGGTTCTTCAAGTTTCAAAAACGCTATGGCCTAAAGAGCGTTTCAGTGCATGGCGAAGCTGCCTCTGCAGATAGATACAACTGCCGCAAAAAATTACGTCACGAACGACTTCTAGAAAATTATCGCCGAAAGGGAATATGTTCCTGAGCAAGTCTTCAACATGGGTGAGACTGGCTTATTTTGGAAGAGAATGCCATCTCGCACTTTTCTCTTCAAGGACGAAGCTAAAGCCCCAGGATTTAAAGTGCACAACGATCGCGTTACCCTCATCATGTGCGGGAATGCTGCGGGCTTCATGTTTAAGCCCGGGCTTATCTACAAGTCAAAGAACCCTAGGGCTTTGAAGAACAAGAATAAGAATCTGCTGCCAGTGTATTGGATGCATAACCCTAAGGCATGGATCACGAAAAGCCTCTCATCGGACTGGTTTCACCAATGCTTTATCCCTCAGGTAAAACTTTATCTTGCGGAAAAAGGCCTTGCATTTAAAGTCCTCCTTTTGATGGATAATGCTGGTGGCCACGCAATTAATCTCCAATATGTCGGAGTTCAAGTTGAGTTCCTGCCACCAAATACGACGTCACTGATTCAGCCTATGGATCAAGGCATTATTCGTGCGTTCAAGGCCCTCGACACACGAAATGCCCTGGCAAACCTAGTTGAATCCATGGATTCGGACAAAGAATTCTCATTGAAGACTTACTGGCATAATTACACGATTGCCATATGCCTACAAAATATTCAGAAAGCAATCAGAGAGATGATGTCGGCCACAATCAATGCCAGCTGGAAGAAATTGTGGCCCGAAGTCATCCACGACTACAAGGGACTTGCTCCTGACGAAGTGTAGAAGTCGGTAGTTGCGAAAGCTGTGAAGTTGGCTGCATTGCTAGGAGGAGAAGACTTTAAAGATATGACTCCCGAAGATGTGAATGAACTGATTGACTGCCACTCGCAGCCTTTGACTGATGAAGACTTGGATGAAATGACGAAATCAGCGAGCGAAGAAGAGGAAGAACTAGAGGAAACACACGAAGAAATTGAAGAACCTGGCCTTACACTCGAACGTTTGGCAGCCATGTATGAACATTTTAAAGCACTCCAACAACTCTCGCAGCAATATGACGATAATATGGTTCGTTCGGTGACCTTCTATAATTCTCTCGACGATGCCTTGATTCCCTACCATACCACTTCCAACAAACGAAGAAACAGCGACAGCAACTCCCCATTACCATGTTCTTCTCCCCCAAAAAGCAGCCGTAAAGCATTTATTGGCTGCGAAATAATTTCCTCTGGGGTCAAGAAAGATCATCATCACCTCATTCACGGTAAGTTTACCTATCACGTACATATGTACGTCACGTCATCATGACCTCATTCACCGTAATTTTATCTATCACTTTCATAAAAATTTACGTTGCTTGCTGTTATTTATAATGTATAGGGTGTTTTTTTAACAGTGAAGGGAGGGTTTATACAGTACGTAAACGTAATAATAATTGTAAAATACCTATGTATGTCACGTCATCATCACCTCATTCACCGTAATTTTATCTATCACTTTCATAAAAATTTACGTTGCTTGCTGTTATTTATAATGTAAAGGGTGTTTTTTTAACAGTGCAGGGAGGGTTTATACAGTACGTAAACGTAAAAATAATTGTAAAATACCTATGTATGTCTCGTCATCATCACCTCATTCACCGTAATTTTATCTATCACTTTCATAAAAATTTACGTTGCTTGCTGTTATTTATAATGTAAAGGGTGTTTTTTTAACCGTGCAGGGAGGGTTTATACAGTACGTGAACGTAAAAATAATTGTAAAATACCTGTGTATGTCACGTCATCATCACCTCATTCACCGTAATTTTATCTATCACTTTCATAAAAATTTACGTTGCTTGCTGTTATTTATAATGTAAAGGGTGTTTTTTTAGCAGTGCAGGGAGGGTTTATACAGTACGTAAACGTAAAAATAGTTGTAAAATACCTATGTATGTCACGTCATCATCACCTCATTCACCGTAATTTTATCTATCACTTACATAAAAATTTACGTTGCTTGCTGTTATTTATAATGTAAAGGGTGTTTTTTTAGCAATGCAGGGAGGGTTTATACAGTATGTAAACGTAAAAATAATTGTAAAATGCCTATTTACATGAGTATGTCATGTAATTACCACTTCATTCACCGTCATTTTATCTATCACTTTCATATAAATTACCGTTGTATGCTGTTACTTTTGAAGTAAAGGGTGGTTTGTTAACAGTACAGGGAGGGTTTATACAGTGTAAGCGTAAAAATAAGTTAAAATATCTATGTACATATAGGCTGATCCTACTCCGCGGTTTTCCTGTCTCGCACCGGGCCCCGGAACCGAACTACCGCAACAAGGGAGGGAACACTGTATATATATATATATATATATATATATATATATATATATATATATATATATATATATATATATATAATATATATATATATATATATATATATATATATATATATATATATATATATATATATATATATATATATATATATATATATATATATATATATATATATATATATATATATATATATATATATATATATACAGTGCTCCCTCATTTATCGCAGGAGTTCAATAAAGGAAGTAGGAGCACCATATTTATTATAGTTATTTTACATTTATTTTTACTTGTACTATATAAACCCTCCCTGCACTTGTTAACACTCCACCCTTTTCTTTATTAATAACAGCGCGCAAGTGTAAATTTATATGAACGTGATATTATGAAGATGGAAAAAAGAATTAAGAACAAGCAGCAAACAAACTTTCGATATAATATCGTTAGGGAAGTAGAGTGTAGAGAATATATATATTTCATTTAAGTTTCCCATGTACAGTATGATATACGTTTTCTTTGAACGAATTGTATACATTTTCTTTTTCTCTCAGCTGACTTTATTTACGTTAAGATATTGTGCATCATGGTCCATAGATAGGATAATGTTTAGAACCATGGAATATTAATAGTAATCTATAATCTTGAAAATTAGATAAACCGCAAATAGGGTGAGTAAATAAATATTTTATGAGTAAAATATTGTGCCTGAACAAGCATCAGCTGATACGGAAGCGGCAATATGTTTTGGTTTGAGGTTCGTTCTCCTGCATCACCCTCCTCTTCTACTGCTTAATGTGATTGAATATTATGAAGAGAATTGAAAAAAAAGCATTAAGAACATACAGCAAACAAACTTGCGATATAATATCATCAGGGAAATAGCGTGCGAGGGTGTATCAGCTTATACGGAAGCGCCAAAATATTTGCAGATAGAGGTTCTTCCTCCCACATCCTCCTCCTCTTCTACCACTTAATGCGATCTAATATTATGAAGAGAATTGCAAAAAGGATTAAGAACAAACTTTTGATATAATATCGTCAGAGAAATACTGTGTGAGGGTGTATCAGTTGATACGGAAGCGCCAAAATGTTTGCAGATAGAGGTTCGTTCTCCTGCATTCTCCTCCTCTTCTACCGCTTAATAATATTTGTTTACTATTTTTTTTAGGCTAAAATAGTAGTGGTAACAATATCAACAAATAATTTATAGAATTATAATAATTATCATTGTTGCTATTCGTGTATGTAGGTACTTTCATACAAAGTACATTTAAAGCAATATTAATAATAATAATAATAAGTTTTAAGGAATGTACATTACAACAACAACAACAATGATAATAATAATATATTATTATTATTAATGGTAAATCTTTATTTTCACATCCCAAAGAGTGAAATTAAAAGATGAAACACTGATTACGATATAAAACCACTAAAAAATATTGTCCCAACTCCTTTTTTTAACTAAAGTTGAACTAACTTACTTAATCTAACCTATGATTAACCTAGTAATATTGTATTTATAATTACATTCCCTAATTTTGGATGTAAAATTGAATATTTACTACTACAGTCCGCGCCAAAATATAAGGCACAGGTGAGCACACGATGTTGATCAGTTAAGTGAATGAAGGATACATAAGAAACACAGTTGCTATTCCTATGCTTTACCTTTATTCCTTTGTACATTTCCTCTTAGTACTTTGTGCGGTTTCCCTTTCATTGTATGCATTCCTGAAGTCGCTTAGGAACACTATTTGCTAGTGATTGTAGCAAGTCATGTTGCAGGTTTGCCCACAAGTGACACACAGCCATCTCAAGCTTTGCAACAGTTGAAGCTTAGCAACAGTTGAGGTGTCCAATTCGCTTAATTTTCGTTTCATATAGGACCACAAATTTTCTATAGGGTTCAGATTAGAACTATTGCTAGGCCAGTCTTCAAAAAATGGAACCTCATAAGTATGCAGCCATCTCTTTACATCATGAGCAGTGTGGCAGGGTGCTCCGTCCTACATGAAGAAATCTGCCGTGCATTTTTCAAATGAACTCGGCAGAAAGTTACATAGAAGTTCCATGTAGTTGTGTTTGTTGATCCAGACACCTTTAGGGAGCACCACCAAGTTTCCTACTCCATGGTATGAGAAATACGCCCACACCATGATAGCTGGAGGGTGTTTTAAAGAGGGGACAACGTACTGTGTCAACAAGGCATCATTGCCTGGGTGGCGGTTCACACTCCCTCCCCCACTACCTGTTACGGTGAACATTACCTCGTCGCTCCACAGGACATGTGGAATGAAACACAAGTCCACAACAACACGGAGGAATAAACAACACACACTGCGGGAGGGGCAGCACATTTAGACATGAATAAATAGCTGACAGTTAATTGGCAACACTCAATTCATGGCGGTTTAGTCACCTGAGTGTCCTGCCTGATGTACGATGACACTTAACGCCACAATAACTCCCAACGGGAGAAGTTACAGAGACACAAATGGGTTAACGTAGCAATCAGGAAAGCTGACGCTCCTGCACCTTGTAGTTTGACGCTGACTGTACTACTATTACTGAATTTAACCTTATAAATTTCAAAATTTTTTTGTAAGTGGAGTGTGTTAAAGTAAACATTTACCTTTATTATTATTATTATTATTATTATTATTATTATTATTATAGTAAAATAAGCTTTGCTTCACATTATAATATTTTCTTAAATATTTATTTTATTTGTGTCACAGAAGCTTCTGTACTTATAAAGCAGAATAATCAGTAACTCATTATTAATGAAAGTCAATTAGTTTATTCAGAGATAAAGACATACTTTGCAAAATAGACAGTTATATAAGTTGATAGACAGAAAGACATTTAGATATACAGGCAATAGATAAATAGATTAATAATTTTTTTAACTACAATAAATTAATGTAAAGTGGAACTATATTACATTCAATGCAAACAAATTGATTATCTAAAAAATTTACACAAAAATTATTTCTGAAACTAGAATATATATATATATATATATATATATATATATATATATATATATATATATATATATATATATATATATATATATATATATATATATATATATATATATATATATATATATATATAGTTGGCTCATGGCCCCAGCTACACTGAATATTCTTGGATATTCACTACACATCTTTTATAATCTCTTCACATCTGACCGATCATTACACTCTCCATTTCTGTTTCTCTTTACTTTATGTATTCTTCGTGCCCAGGCCCAATAAAGGCTGTTTTATTTTATTATTTTTTGGCCCGTCCTGGTGTCACAATAATTTTTTTAATTTTTTTTTTATTAACTTTTTTTGCTTGCAAAAAAAAAATAAAAATGCGATGCACTGAATTCGCAGTAAGTGAATCACAATATAGCAAGGGATTACTGTATTTTACATATATATATATATATATATATATATATATATATATATATATATATATATATATATATATATATATATATATATATATATATATACAGTGAACCTTCGTTTATCGCGAAGGTTAGTTCTGGGACCCGGCTCGATAGAGGAATTTTCGCGAAGTAGGATCACCCTATATGTACATAGATATTTTGATTTATTTTTACGTTTACACTGTAGAAACTGTATAAACCCTCCCTGTACTGTTAACAAACCACCCTTTACTTCAGAAATAACAGCATGCAAGTGTAAATTTATATGAAAGTGATAGATAAACTTACTGTGAATGAGGTGGTAATGACATGACATACTCATGTACAGTGTTACCTCACTTATCGCGGTAGTTCGGTTCCGGGACCCGGCGCGAACCAGGAAATCCGTGGAGTAGGATCAGCCTATATGTACATAGATATTTTAATGTATTTTTACTTTTACACTGTATAAACCCTCCCTCTACTGTTAAAAAAACACCTTTTACATTATAAATAACAGCAAGCAACGTAATTTTTTTATGAAATTGATAGGAAAACTTACCATGAATGAGGTGATGATGACTTGACATACATAGGTTCCATATTTTACAATAATTTTTACATTTACGTTAAATAGCGGCTGACATCCACAAACTTTTTTCCTTCTTTCAACATATCTAAGAGTTTCACTTTATCTACAATGGTTAACATTTTCCTTTGCCATTTAGGCTCACTACAAGAAGCCTTAGAAGATGAAGGATGCTTGGGAGGCATTGCAAAGGTTAAAATATGCGAGTAAAAGAATCACAAGCAAAACATTAATAATAATAAGCACAACATGAATGGCGCACACGAGTGAGGCGAGACAATGGAAGATGGTGGAAGCCTTTGTCCGAAACGCTGATAGCGGTATCGTATTTTACATGCTGCAATACTATTAGTATGTATGTTTTTTACTATTTTTTACTGTTATATTATTCTTAGGCTAAGAAATACGTTTTTTTTTATCAATAAAATCATGAAACTACTGGAAATATAAATATATATGCTAGCTCACGCAGCTTCGACCCCAATACATTGTACGCTATCGAACGCAAGCAAAACGTTTAATAAGCACAACGTGAACGGCGCACACGTGAGTTAGACTGAACGAGTCTTTGTCCAAAACGCTGATAGCGGTATCGTATTTTACATGTTGCAATACTGTTAGTATTTATGTTTTTTACTATTTTTTACTGTTTTATTATTCTTAGGCTAATAAATGCATTTTTTTTATCAATAAAATCATGAAACTACTGGAAATATAAATATACATGCTAGCTCACGTAGCTGCGACCCCAATACATTGTACGCTATCGAACACTATTTCGTATGATGCAATACTGTGAGTTATACTGTACGTACGTATATCATTCAGTTATTAGTACAATGTATATTAATTTAAAATTCATCTACTTATTTGATGATTGTACAAAATCTATTATATTTATTCATTGTAATTTGGACCAAATATTCCTTTTGTAAAGATTATACTGTACTTTTCAAAAGAGGTGGTCAATAAATGTATCTATCTATCTACATTTAGTTTTTTACTATTTTTTACTGTTTTATTATTTGTAGGCTGGGAAATAATTTTTTTTTATCAATTAGATAATGAAATATGTTTTTTCAATAAAAAAAAAAATGAAAATACTGAGAATTTTTTTCTTTAATATTTTAATATTTTTGCATACCCCATGAAATAAAATAACAATTTATCCAAAAAAAAAAACGCGATAGAGTGAGAAACCGAACCAAGAAACACGAATAACCGGGGTAACACTGTACATAGGTATTTTACAATTATTTTTGCGTTTACTGTATAAACCCTCCCTGCACTGTTAAAAAACCACCCTTTACCTTATAAATAACAGCATGCAACACAAATTTATATGTATGTGATAGGTAAACTTACCGTGAATGAGGTGGTAATGACGTTTGTAGATGCCAGAGGAAATTATTCTGCAGCCAATAACAGCTTTACGGCTTTTTTTTTTTTTTTTTTTAATGATTGTGACACCAGGACAGGCCAAAAAAAATTATAAAATAAAACAGCCCTCATCGGGCCTGGGCACGAAGAATACTTAAAGTAAAGAGAAACAGAGATGGAGAGTTTAATGACTTGTCAGATGTAAAGGGATAATAAGAGATGTGTGATGAATATCCAAGAATATTCAGTGTAGCTGTAGGCATAGAAAAAGAACCGTGACTGAAGGAAGACTTAACATCGAACTGTCCTGGACAGACCTATTTAAGTTCAAAAAACCTTCAGCTGTAGTATCGCAATGGGCGGCTGGTGCCATGAGCCAACCTACTACATGAAGTATTCATTGAGGCCAAAATAGCGGCCGACATCCGTAAACCTTTTTCCTTCTTTCTGGAAATTTTAATATATGCTAGCTCACGTAGGTGCGACCCCAATACATTGTACGCTATCGGACAGTATTTCACATGATGCAATACTGTGAGTTATATATCTAAATTTATGTTTTTTACTATTTTTACTGTTTTATTACTCTTAGGCTAGGAAATACTTGTTTTATCAATAAAATAATGAAAATTTCAATATGTACTAGCTCACGTAGGTGCGACCCTTTTCGTTTTCCAAAACGCTGATGCCGGTATCGTATTTACATGGTGCAATACTGTTAGTATTTATGTTTTTTACTATTTTTTACTGTTTTATTATTCTTAGGCTAAGAAATACGTTTTTTTATCAATAAAATCATGAAACTACTGGAAATTTTAATATATGCTAGCTCACGTAGGTGCGACCCTTTGCGTTTTCCGAAACGCTGATACCGGTATAGTACTTTCTATGGTGCAGAGTTACATGTTACAATTTATGTTTTTTTACTATTTCTTACTGTTTTATTATTCTTAGGCTGGGAAATAAATTTTTTTATCAATTAAATAATGAAATTTGTTTTTCCAATAAAAAATGAAAATACTGAAAATTTTTATTTATTTAATATTTTAATATTTTTGCATATACCCACAAAAAAAAAAATTGCCAAAAAAATCACGATACAGTGAATTCGCGAGGGAAGAAACGCGATAGAGCGAAGGATTAGTGTATATATATATATATATATATATATATATATATATATATTATATATATATATATATATATATATATATATATATATATATATATATATATATATATATATATATATATATATATACATATATATACATACAGTAACCCCTCGTTTATCGCGGGGGTTCGGTTCTTGGACCAACCGCGATAGGTGAATTTCCGCGAAGTAGGATCAACCTATATACATAGGTATTTTACATTTATTTTTACATTTGCTGTATAAACCCTCCCTGTACTATTAACAAACCACCTTTTACTTTATTAATAACAGCATGAAAGCGTAAATTTATATGAAAGTGATAGGTAAACTTACCGTGAACGAGGTGGTAATTACATGGCATTGTTGAGAAGATTGCAGAAGGTCACCGAACGAACCATATTATCATCTTGTTCTTGTGAGAGTTGTTGGAGTGCTTTCACGTGTTCATACATGGCTGCCAGACGTTCAAGTGTAAGGCCAGGTTCTTTGATTTCCTTGTGGCTAAGTTATGAAGTGAATTGAATACACAGTACTTATGAAAACCATTATGAAAAATATGGAAGTGGAGAGGCCAAGTATCCTATCAGTGATATTTTGAAATACAGTATATTTTGGACTTTGCACAAACTGGTCTCAATTCAGGTCAGTCCTCAGAAACCAATTGAGTTCCTTCTCCTTCTATGATGGAAGTGGATGGCATTGAAAACTGTGAAAATGACACTAGTGCTCCCCCAGTAGAGGAAATCTCTTTTAAATCACACGTTCAAGAAGATATGCAGAAGCCACTTGAAATTAAAGAGGAGTATGTTAAAACAAGGGAATTGATACTGATGCTCCCCCATTAGAGGAAATCTCTTGTAAATCAGACGTTAAAGAAGATCTTCTGGAGTCAATTGAAATTAAAGAGGAGTCTGTTTAGTTAAAGGAATTGATACTGGAGCTCCTCCAGTAGAGGAAATCTCTTGTAAATCAGACGTTAAAGAAGATCTGCAGGAGCCGCTTGAAATTAAAGAGGAGTCTGTTGAGGCATAGGAGACTGTTATCGAAAGAACCCCTGAAGCATAATATATTGATAAGCACAACGTGAACTGCGCACATGTTAGTTAGACTGAATGAGTGAGGCGAGACAATGGAAGATGGTGGGAGAAGCAAGCTTCACTCAAAGAGCCAATCAGACCCCATGATACAGAACATACAGAAAAACAAATCTGTGATTCGTCGTCTCTCACCCTTTCAGCCAATAGCATTCCATGAACTATCTCACGTAGGTGCGAGCCATTGCGTTTTCCAAGACACCAATACAGTGTACATTATCATACAGTATTTCACATGGTGCAATGCTTTGAGTCTATATGTTTGAATTTATGTTTTTTACTATTTTTTGCTGTTTTATTACTCTTAGGCTAGGAAATATGTTTTTTATCAATAAAATAATGAAAATTTCAATATGTACTAGCTCACGTAGTTGCGACCCTTTTTGTTTTCCGAAACGCTGATACCGGTATCATATTTTACATGGTGCAATACTCTGAGTATTTATGTTTTTTACTTTTTTTTTACTGTTTTATTATTCTTAGGCTAAGAAATATGTTTTTTTATCAATAAAATAATGAAACTACTGGAAATTTTAATATATGCTAGCTCACGTAGGTGCAACCCTTTGCGTTATCTGAAACGCTGATACCGGTATTGTACTTTCTATGGTGCAGAGTTACATGTTCAAATTTATGTTTTTTTTACTACTTCTTACTGTTTTATTATTCTTAGGCTGGAAAATAAATTTTTTTATCAAGAGAATAATGAAAATTTTGGTTTTCAATAGAATAATGAAAATACTGAAAATTTTTATTTTTTCAATATTTTCGCATATACCCAGAAAAAAAAAATCACCAAAAAAAAAACTGTGATGCACTGAATTCGCGATAGGTGAACCACGATATAGCGAGGGGTTACTATATATATATATATATATATATATATATATATATATATATATATATATATATATATATATATATATATATATATATATATATATATATATATATATATATATATATATACACAGTAATCCCCCCATTATCGCGGTAGTACGGTTCCGGTACCCAGCACGAGACAGGAAGACCGCGAAGTAGGATCAACCTATATGTACATAGATATTTTAATTTATTTTTACGTTTACACTGTATAAACCCTCCCTGTACTGTTAACAAACCACCCTTTACTTCATAAATAACAGCATGCAACGTAAACTTATATGAAAGTGATAGATAAAATTACGGTGAATGAAGTGGTAATTACATGACATACTCATGTACATAAGTATTTTACAATAATAATTTGCCAAAAAAAAACCGCAATACAGTGAAAACACGAACCAAGAAACGCAATACAGCGGGGATCACTATATATATATATATATATATATATATATATATATATATATATATATATATATATATATATATATATATATATATATATATATATATATATATATATATATATATATATATATATATATATATATATATGACAAAGCATTGTTAAATTAAGATGCCTCACATGATTTCTTATAATTATTTTGTTAGACTCATCAAGATATATATTTTATTAAGGTTTCTTTTAATTAAATACCTTTCAGGTTTATTGTTCGAAAAAGACAATGCCAAATAATATATCAGTCATGGCTTTTTTTTGTATATCTTTATACCCTTTCAACTTAGCTGTATTCTCATATTGCTAAAAGGGAATCATTGTTATATAACTGAAGTGTTGAATATCTATACATATCAGATTTATTATGTAATAATAATGTTATTTATTTATTTATATATTTTATTTTTTAGAAAATCAGTAGAAGATATAAAATAGTTTTTTTTAGAGAAAACATTATATATTACCTGAATTTGTGTAAAAGCATTATCTGTATAATCTTAAAAAATTACCATCGTGTGTATCATTTGGGTATGGTAACAGTAATAGCTACCATATTACTATCAGTATTCCTTCTATAGATAAATGTGGAGTATGGGGAATGTGTAACAGTGCTTTTATAAAATGTGTTTTATAAATTACATCACCCGCAAAGTGCCTCTTCATCCAGCTAGCAATAATATCAGCCATGTGGCAGAAAGCCGTATAGTTTCCCTATGTGGAAACTGTCTTTCTGAAAACAAAAATTTTGAAATGATAAATATGGTTGGCTGCAATGTATGTACCATTTCCTACAAATATTTGCTCTAGCTGAGTGACTCAGAATTGTAAAAAATTTTACATGAGTTACCTCCTTGTCCCATTTACCCTCACTCAGGTACTCTAACTGCTTATTAAAGGCTAGGAACATTGGTGCTGAATTGGTATTTTGCTGGTTTACATTGCTTTTAGCATACTGCATATACCTCAGAGATTCATTTTTGACATATGTGCTTATAATTTTCCAAATGTCATGCGCACAGTATGTGCTGGTGTAATTTATATTATAGCATCCTCGATGTGTTTTCTAGTGGAATAGGAAATGATGGTTTCTTAGTTTCGTTAATTTAGGAATGATACCAATATTGCTCTGGCAGTCTTACTATTTTGGTTGGTATTCGTATGATGAAAGCTGACTTCTAGCATTTACATTTCTCTACTTTTTTTCATATTTATTTATTTCTTCCTATATGCCTTACACTTTGCATACACGTATTTCAGTATTTGCCAATTTTCCCATGCAATTTCAGCCAATAGACATGGGGAACTGTGTGCATGATACTTGTGACCATTTACATGCGAACTTTATGGCTCATTAGAAAACCCTCTATGTTGCCTGGATCATAAAAACAATCTTTGGCCCTCTGGACTCAAATTATTTTTTTGTCTGCTTATATGCTGTTTTTTTTTTTTTTTTTTTTTTTTATTATGATTGTGACACCAGGACGAGCCAAAAAAAAATGTTAAAATAAAACAGCCCTCATCAGGCCTGGGCACGAAGAATTTAAAATTTACAAAGGTCTTATCCGCCCCTGCTTAGAATACTGCTCACACATCTGGGGTGCTTCTTCCTTTCCTTATCTTCTTGATAGGGTTCAATCTAAAGCAGTCATACTCATTAATGATCCTTCTCTTACTTCTAACCTGGATTCTCTCTCTCTTCGCCGTAAGGTATCTTCCCTTTCACTTTTCTATCGCTACTACTTCCATCGCTGCTCTGATGAGTTGGCGAGTTGCATCCCTCCTCCACTGCCGAGGCCGCGTAACACTCGCCAAGCGGCCTCATCTCACAGGTACTGTGTGGAGATTTGTAGCTCGCGGATTGGTCGGTGCAGCGACTGCTTCTTCCCATCTACCTCCAGACTCTGGAACTCTCTTCCTCCTTCTGTCTTTCCTAATTCTTATGACCTTTCATCCTTCAAAAAGCAGATCTATCGTCATCTCAGAGCCTAGTCCTCCATATCTCTGGGTCCTCTTTACTTTGACTGTTTTTTCTGTCTGTCGTTTTCCTTTGTGTGACATTACCTCATCTCTGCCTTGCCCTTAACTTTTTCTTTTCCTTCGTCTTGGTATTTTCTCGTGCCCGGGCCTTTGTTGATGAGGGCAGTTTCTGCCTATCCCGGTGTCACACTCTTAAAAAAAAATAAATAAAATGAGTTGTCAGATGTGAAGGAATAAAAGATGTGTGATGAATATCCAAGAATATTCAGTGTAGCTGTAGGCATAGAAAAAGAACCGTAACTGAAGGAAGACTTAACATCGAACTGTCCTGGGCAGACCTATTTAAGCTTAAAACACCTTCAGCTGTATGTTGAGAGGATTAGACAATGTTTTTATATAAATAGATTGCAAATACTTTCTTTTCTATCAACACTTGAGTAAGACCTCTCTCATATATTCTTTACACATTAGGATTTGTGAAAAGAGACTTTTTAATGTTGCCCCGCTCCCAGAAGGAGGGAGAAAAGAATACTTCCTCCGTTTTCCCCTGCGTGTCGTAAAAGTCGACTAAATGGGGCAGAGCAAGGGGATTGGGAATTCCCTCCTCTGTATTTACTTCCCACAAAGAGTCAAAGTTTGACTCAGCCACCCCCCTTATAAGGGGAAATGTGGTTTTGGTATATGGATGGATGGATTTTTGGTTGGATTTTGTACAGTAAGTGTTATATCTTGTAAAATGCTTCTTTGTAATTATGTATGGTGTAGTGTGTTGACAGTATTCTCTCTTGCTTAGTTGCTGTAAACAAGGTTTGACGTCACCCTGTTTTTTATTTTTGTGTAGTTTTCACCACAGGATTTTGTTTATAGTGATGTGTCGCAAGACATTGGGAATTTCTTGACTATTGTTTTACTTTAGTTACTAAATGGAATATCTGTAATTAAAAAAAATGAGAATTTATGTACCGAGTTACCATCTGTATGGTGTGTTCTGCTCTTTGACTATATTTAAGAAAAATGTTTTGGGAGCAAACTCTTTTGTGTTTAAGATGACTAGCCTTAGCAGTTCAACTGTGCTTTTTATCCTCAATATTTTTGGATAATGTATATCCCTTGTTCTAAGAATAAGCAGTAGAGCATATTTATGAGAGTACTGTATTTTAAAGAGAGGTGTGCCATGTCTTACCTTATTTTCAATTGGTGTATTTACTCCGGTGTTTTTGTTTGTTTGTTTTTTTTAATTTATTTTTTTTATTTTTTTGGCCTATGTTGTACTTTCCTTAGTCTAGTCTTTTGGGGTGTGTCATTATTTCCGAATAAAAGGTGAAGAGCCCCCTTTTTCATTTGGTAGAGGTATCTAATCTTGGTTACCATAATTTAAAAAAGATGTCATTGCAAGTGGTGTAAATAGTCCTCTGGACAAATTTTAAAAACTATTCGGATGTTTCAGTTGCTCTGATGGAAAACTTTTTTTCCAGTACAGTATGTGATCCCCTTACTTTCTAAAGAAAGTCCTGTACAAGATTGTCAAGCACCTATTGTTCTATGGGCAATTTTAGGTACTCTTGGTCAGGATCATCTGATTCCATTTTAGCATAAACCGAGAGCAATTCGTTGCTGTTATTTGTATATATAGATAACTTTGCATGCATACACATACAAATTTGAGAAGTTTGTATGTGCATGCATGGACATACATATTTGTCATCACTTTGAGTGCTTTAATTTTTTCTCAGTGAGATGTCATGGCTTCAAAGAAGGCAAGTCTTTACTAACACACCTAGCACAAATTTATGATGTAAGCCTAATCTTACAAGAAAGAGAAGCTGGGGCAGATTATGCATTCTTAGACTTTCAGAAGACCTTTTGTACTGTTCCACATAGGAAATAAGATATAGGATATAAGAAGGCCCTTGTTTGGGTATTTAATAGCAGAAGAAATCTACGGGTAAAAGTTTTGGTAGATTAGTCTTTAGAAATGCATATAAATGGTAAAGTGAAGGCAGCATATGCTTTCTCACCAAACACAAGGGTGATTTTACAGGCATATGTGCTAGGAAATGCTCAGAAATATGTAAGTGACGTATTTGAGGTTTAATCTTGAATATCTAGCAACCTTCTGGAATCCACGCTAAAAAAGCGTAATAATAAATTGATGAAAGTTCAATGATATGCTATGAGGCTAGAAGATGGAAGGGGTCTATGGTAGTTATTTTTAAATTCCCTCATGATTTTGACAGAGTGGATAGGGAACGAGGTTTTTATATGGGTGGCTGTGGATTTAAGAGGTCATACTTTGAAAGATAGCTAGAAAACTTCTTTGCAGTATGTGAGGAGGTATTTTTTTAGTGTGAGAATACTTGATACTTGAAATTAACTAAGTAAGGATTCAGTAAATGCCAAATACACTCATGTTTCAAGGGATAAATATAAGTGTTACTGAGCAAAAATGAACTCGACTAGGAGACGGGGAGTTATGAACATAGGGCATTATTCTTGTGAGCAAAATTAGAGTAATACCATTTGGTGCATACACAATTTAATACAAGATGCCATGGTGTGCTGGTCAGCAAGGTGACCTCTACTGTATCAATAATTGAGAGGCAAAGCTTCATCGTGCTTTATCCATTCATACTCTTATCAGTTCCTTATGTGAAAGAACAATAGAATACAGACACTTCATTACTTACAAACAACCTAGTTACAAACATTCTCAGATACGAACAATATTTACCCATTACCTACCCATGTATTAATGTATGTATTACTATACTGAATTAATATATTATTATTACTGTATTAAAATTTATTAAGACTGTATACTTTATGTTTTATATAGTAGTTTAGAATCATCAGAAAGGACTGTAAACAAGGTTCCAGAACCCATTGTTCCAGATATCCCAGTTGCAAATAGTGATAGATTCTTCTCCCAGAGTTATTAGTTCTCTTCTCTAGAAATGTCTTCAACATTGAAGTATTTTTTGCTTTGAAATGTCAACTTTCATTACCACGTTATGAAATATTCCTTGATGAAAACAAATCTCATGAAAAAAGACGAAAACCAGGACGTTCCTCTTCCAAAGATACCCATATATCTTTTTCCAGAAAAGTGTCTTCAGCAAAGATTGTTCAGTACTTGCTATGCCTTGGTGCTTTTCCAAGGTTTGATAAAAATTAAATGATAGTGAAAAAATCTCAGGATATTTCATATGTTGGTGAAGCATCAGTGTTGCACACAAAGTTCAAAATAATCTTTGCTGAAGACACTTTACTGGAAAAGTGTTTTCAGTTCATATTTCAATCTAACCTATACTAAAGATATTTCCTTGTATAAGACATTTCTGGGGAAGAGAGCTATTAACCCTTTGGGAGAAGAATCTCATCACTCTTCACCAGGAATATATGAAACAAAGAGTCTTGGAACCTAATGTAATAACTGAAGTCCTGTCTAGTGCTTCACCAATATATATACAGTACGGTACCTACAAAATATTAACTAATGAACACATTAATTTTCATTAATACTGTATGCCCATATTTTATGTAGTAGTTAAGTGTCTCTAGCTTAAGTACTGTACAGTAGTTCATATGTATGTACTGTGCAGTATACTTTTTTATCTAAACACAAATATGAACAATTCTACTAATGAATGGACTTCCGGAACCTAACTCGTCCATAAGTAGGGGAGTTTCTATATCAGGCTTTAGGAATTACCTGCCCCCACAGTCCCCTATCCTTTTAGTTGGCTTTTATGATATGCACAACAAACTCTTTAAAGAGTGAACATTTTTCCCCTCTCATCTTAGATAGCTTTTTACTTTGCCAGAAAACAAAGTATTTTTACATATATAATTATGGGTACCATGAGTGTACCACTGCCAACTTTGTTTATCACTGGTAACATTGAAAAACGTGAGCTTTAGAATGACGTGTGTAGGTACTGTAAACCTGTATTCAGTGTTGTGCTTTAGAAGCAATATTCAAAATATTAATACTAATTTAAGAATGCCTGGAAATAATGTATAACTAATATTTAGGATGAAACTCCTATATAATACTGGTAGAAACCAATAGAACTTTGTTGTAAAGTAGACGGAGGGAGATAACAAACTCTTATCCTTGTGTAATGCACCAAATTGAACAAAATGAGAAATTTTTATTTAACTGAAGGTATCTTGGTTGAAAAAGATGTACAGATACTCCCCAATTTTCACACGAGTTAGGTTCCAGAACGCCGTTCATAAGTAGAATTGTTCGTAAGGTGTGCTTATGTAAACAATAGTACTGTGCAGTACAAACATATGCAGTAATGTACAGTACATAGGCAAAAGATACTTAACTACAACGTAAAACATAAAGTATACAGTATTAATGGATTTTAATACAGTACTAATAATTTAATAATACAGTACCATACAGTTATACATACATTTATACATGGGTAGATAATTGGTAGGTTTTTTCGTATATGTGAATGTTCGTAACTCCGTTGTTCATAGGTAGGGGAGTTTCTGTATAGTATTTGTTAGAAGAATGCCATGAATTGTAAGGAGTTGTTACAGAATTAGTGTCTTCTAGTTAATAGCAGATTGTTTAATACTCTATCCTGTATTTCAGCAACACCACCATCATCTTCACACACACACAAATATATATACAGTATATATATATATATATATATATATATATATATATATATATATATATATATATATATATATATATATATATATATATATATATATATATATATATATATATTACAAATGCCAAGATATACAATTAAAGGTAGCAAAGTATCCACGCTGTAACTTAGAACTAATCTAATAGATCTTCTTCATATATTCATTGCCCCTTTATTCAGTTCATATCTAATTTTTGTGGCATCAAGAAAATCATTGCTATTGGAAAAAATCTTTATCCCAGTCGGTTCCTAAATAGCTCTTACTGTGCTAAAAAGCTCTTATTTCACGGAGCATCCAGCTCCCCTAGAAATATTGTTTTGAATTTTAATAATATCTTAGAGATTCCCTACTTTCTGTGATGCCATAGTTTAGTAGAGACACTAAGAACTCTAAATAACAGTTTCGTTTTCATATATGAAAATACTTTTTGAAATATGTTGATTAAAAAATCTTGTTTTCACTTCTAATATTTCAATAAGATCCATGTAAAGATTATGATAAATACTACGTTTGTCAGCCTAGCAAGTCTTTAGATTTTCATGTCATCCTAATTGTCATTCAAATTGTCAGTCGTCTAGTGCCTTGTTCAAGCATTATGCTGATTGCAATTACCATATTGATTGGAACAATGCCTCTATTTTAGCAAGAAGTAAGGATATTATTACCAGAAACATCTTGAAATCTGCACTTATTAATTTGAGTGTATGCAAAAATATTAACTTAATTTATGGTTAATTGTAATTGATCCCATATTATCAAGTATGCTTCATTCAAGTTTGTAAAATGTAATTTTGAAATAAGACAGTATTTATGTCAATGTACAGCTAATTTTGCATTATTACTATATTTGCTATTATTGTATACTACTATTATTATTATTTTACTGTTATTAATATTATTATTATTATTATTATTATTATTATTGTTATGAATATTTTTTAGTGATTCTCAATACTGTTACTGTACCATTGTTAATATCATTACATTCTTATTATTATTATTATTATTATGTTATTATTGTTTATGTAGTAGCAGTAGTAATAGTATACTTAATATAATCATTATTACTATTATTGTTTTCTTGTTTATTGTTAATATTATTTTTATTATGATTATTATTTTTTTTTATTATTATTATTTCAGTATTGTTGTTTATTTTATTAACATTTTTATTATTTTCCTTTCCTTCCACAAAAGACCACACTTAATTTACCACAAACTCTAGTTAATCTCAGCATTGACCCTTCCATTATCATGCCCATGGCAGGAAATATATAACATTCCACCTAGAATTTAAACTGTTGCCATTGATAAATTTCCTTTGTTGAGATGCTAATACACCCTGTATTTCTTTTTCTCTTGTTTCTCTTGTCTCAGTATGTATATATGTTGCTTCTTTTATTTCTGTAAATTAATTACATCTGAAGATGAGTAGTAGTTACATATACTAGAAAGTACTAGGGATCTCAAAATTTCTTTTAATTTCCTTACGTAGCAATAACTATCCATATTTACAATATTCACGTGCTTTTCGGGAAACAAAATCATATAGCGACCTTGTCTCACAAGTACTGTGTGGAGATTGTAGTTTGCGAATTGGTTGGTGTGGCAACTGCTTCTTCCCTTCCACCTTTAGACTCTGGAACTCTCTTCCTCCTTCTGTCTTTCCTGATTAAAAAAGCAGATCTATCTTTATCTTAGGGCCTAATCATGCCATATCTCTAGGTTTTCAGTACTTCGACTATTCTTTTAGCCTGTCCTCCTCCTATTGTGTATCATTCCCTTATTTCTGCCTTGTCTTTAACCTTCTACTTTTCCTTTGCCTTAATGTTTTCTTTGTGCCCGGACCTGATGAGGGCAATTTTCTTGGCTGTCCCGGTGTCACTCAAAAAATTTTTTTTTTCTTTATACTTGCCTACATGGGTGTATGAATACCAACACTTGCATCAGCTAAATATAAGAAAGCATATGTATGATGTACTGTACTGCATATGGTTTTCATAGTGTAAAATATTACATTATTTAAACTCATTAACTCATATTGTAGTCTTATAATTCGTAATGATACATATCATATATATGACATCAATCTTTTTGACTGTATTGGATATTTTATATATATGATATTTTAACCTTAAGAGGTATATCAGTTCTTTTTTTTTATAAAAATGGAGGCACTGACATACATAAAGTATATGGTATTGTTGTCTTTAGTAATTAGTATACTGTCAAGATTGTAAATATATTTAATGATCACAAAATGCAGTGAGGCACAATTAGCTATTTTATTAAGTTACATGGATATTTTTATTGAAAGCTGAGTTAAGAAATTTCATTGTCATTTTAATCTCCAGAAACTCTCGTTTGCTTTTTTTATGTCTCTTTACAAACATATATCATTAAATGCTTAGTAGATTTATTTACTAATGTCACATAAGCACATTGGAATAGGAAAACTAATCATTAAATATGTTCTGGTTTACGGGTGCAATAATTCGTACTGCCTCTGGAAGCGTTTTATTTTTCTAAGGTTATATTCATTTACTAGTTTTAAAAATATCAAGTATTTTTTTTAATGAAATTACTGTCTCATTAAAATACTACTGCTCAGAAATGGATAAGCTTTTACTTACAACATCTGTATTGTATATAGTTTAGAAAGATTACGTTTTGTTTACCAGTTTGAGTTTATCTCATTAAAGCAACTATATACAGATACTTTTGGTGTCTTTATTACCAAAAGTAATAAAGACATATTGAACCACCTTTTAATTTTACTCAGTATTATTCTATAACATAAGGTAAAATGGCATATTGATAGAGAAATTAAATGAAATTGTTTATATCTTTTGTAGAAGTGTTTGGTTATTTTCAGCTTACATTTCACGACCTTTGCTGCACTCTTTGGCTTTGTGTTGCAGCTCCACTTAGCAAAAAGCTTATTTTCTTTATTTATATATATATATATATATATATATATATATATATATATATATATATATATATATATATATATATATATATATATATATATATATATATATATATATATATATATATATATATATATATATATATATATATATATATATATATATATATATATATATATATATATATATATATATATATATATATAGTGATTTGCAGTGCTTTACTTTATGATTTTATATATGCATGTATATACATAGAGCATGTATAATGATAAAGCTGTTTAAAGTCTGGCAGAAATGCATAAGATAATTTATGTAAACATTTAATTATATTTTATTTTGCTTTAATTAATCCTAGAAAATTCTCTGCGTCTGACCACCAATCCTGTTTTTGTATTTTTATTAAGACGTTTTTAATTGTTTACTACATTGTTTTTGTTCTGTTCCTTTCCTTTCCCTTTTCCAGAAGAAGTTACTAATCTTGTTCATTGGCGTATGCTGCGTGTTAATATTGACTATTATATTGGCAGTCACATTGACTTCAAACTCAAGTAATGATAGTGGCAGAGATGAGTCTTCTGGCAACGAATAACAGTTTTTTATATATATATATATATATATATATATATATATATATATATATATATATATATATATATATATATATATATATATATATATATATATATATATATATATATATATATATATATATATATATATGCCTTAGTAGCTGCTGAGTCATATTTGTATTAAACGTGTAATTATTTATTGTACAGTGATTGAATTAACTCCTAGTCTCATGTATGAATAAACATTTAATGACTCCATGGTAAATTATCTACTTTTACAGTGCAAATACGAGAAAAGTGACATTATTTCCCACAATTTAAGATATACACAGTATTGTGCTCTGCATACAGTTGTTTAGATGTGAAAGTCTGGACTTCCATTTGGTGACTTGTCAGATACTTTGAAATTTGGTAGTGTAATGTGCTATTGGCCAAAAATTTACTTTAATGTCAGACTCTTATAAGTCTTGCTATGTACATAATTAGATTATGTAGATATATTTTGATAGCAAGATATATTTTTGCCTTAATTTTATTCATATTCTGTCAGTCTTATAACATTAAATTATAAAATATAGATATTGTACTGGCAATCTCAAAGAACTACCGTATATACAATGACTTGAGAGAAGAAGATGTAGAATGTGATTTAGCTTTTTTATTGCCATATCAGAGATAACAGTACCTAGTAGAAACACCGGAAATGAAGCCTGAAAATATAGTACTGTCTTAGTCTTTCCCTTAAGCTACAATGGTTTAATTCTTACAGTTTATTTAAATTTTCATTTATATATGTGATGACAAACAAAAATATAATTCAATGGAGCATTTGTTACGCCTATTTTAATGGCCATTATAATAAGCATGACATCTTTCAGGTCTACAGAAAGGTAAAATTAACATAATAATTCATCAGGAATAAGAATTGTTAAAGTAATTCTTAAACTTTCAAAACTTAGCATATTCTCCTTTGAATGCTACATTATATGAATTCTAATTTATAAAGACTTGCCGAGTATCTTAATGAGTAGAGCTCCTCTTGCAATAATTGTATTTTATAGTAGGTTGTAACAGATGAAATAAAGAACTTTCAGTTGAAGTTACCATAATACATTCCTATTGAATGATTATTTTGTGTGAAGTTTGTAAAGCCTAGTGTAATTGCCATATGTTGTAATAGAGGAAATACAATTTAGGTTTCATTTGCCCTAAAACTTAACACTCCTAATAATATATCAATAATTCTTATCCAGACTGACATATTGACTCTCGCTAATTAACTATTCATAGCAGATGATTTTTTTTTTCTTTGTCTAATGCCCAAATGAAGTCTTATGCCTCAAGTATTGTTTTGCTTTAAATAGTGTCCTTTACTCCATGTTTGTGTTAAATTTCTTCATGTTTTTGCATGGCTCTGCCAGAGCAAAAAAAAATAGAGAAGTCAAGCAATACATTTCAGCTATTAATAAAATCTTACTGTATTATCATAGCCAAACCTAAATATCATTATTCACCATATAGATTTACATTTCTATTTGTAAAGATATGGCACTGTGATAGTGATATCTGGTAAGTGATTTTTCCTTACCTGGCATTTAAGTTTCCTTATTGATCATTTTACTCATTTGTTTTACAGTATTCCTAGATGCTTTTGCTATCAATTTTAATAATTAGAGTATCAAAGTTAATGCTGCACATTCTATCAATAACTGTCAGGTAGTCTTTTGGTAGGTCTGTGTATGTTATAGTAACTTCCAAGAGCTTGTGGGAAATGCGACTCAGCTGGTTATAGTAATGTGATATGTTTTCCTGTATTGGAATTAGGGGAAATAAAGTTATGAGATGTGCGAGGAGTGTTAATGTTGGCAGATTTCATGTAGGAGTGAATTTGGAGTTTGCTTGAAGAAGTTGAGAGTTTTAATTCTGAATTCCAGATCAAAGCTTAGCACGAGGGTCTGCCCCTCTCATTTTTATCTCTTACTTTATTTAATATTCATGCTTTTCCCTCCAATTCCCTTATATACTTAATCCCATCCTCTTTTTCCCCTCCTATCCTATCCCATCCTAAAAAAAAAAAAAAAGTATCTGGGGTCAAACGTGACAAAAAATGGATGAATGGATGCTGAGGTAAGTCATAGAGTAAAGGAAGCAAGTAAATGTCTAGATGGGTTGAAAAGTGTGATGAGATGTAAGTATTTAGGAATAAATGCAATGAGAGGGATTTATGAAGGTGTGATTGTGCCGACAGCATTGTATAGTGCAGAGACTTAAAATGCATGAGAGAATGATAACAAGTTGAATGTAATGGAGATGCGGTGTTTGAGAAGTATGATTGGTTTATCTAGAATAGATATAGTAAGGAAGGAGAAGGTTGGGCAGAGAAAAGGTGTAGAAAGAAAGCTGTCAGAGAGTATTGAGATGATTTGGACACATGGAAAGGATAAGTGATGAACGATTGGCGAAGAGAATGTGAAGTACATAAGTGGTTGGAGTAAAGCCAAGAGGAGGACCTAGAATGAGAGGGATGGGTGTCGTGAAAAGGACACTGGATGCACCTGGACTGTAAGTGGAGTAGGGAAGATAGTATGCAAGAGATAGGAATGAGTGGAGGAAGATTGTGTATAGGTGACTTGGGCCTAATCGATTTCTCACAATTGCTAGCTCAGTGATCTGTGATGGACGGATGTAAGGGGAGTTACCATGTGATGACGTGGTGGGGGTAAAGTAGCAGCGGCTGTCGGGCCTCACTGTAGAATATATCCTTGCCTGCCTACCTTGTGGGTGACCCAAGTAGGGTAGTATGGGGGATATGTGGCAAACCTTTGTCCCCAAGGGCTAAGAGAAGTGGTTGAGGTATGTGTGGATCATGGTGAATGTGTATTTCTTGATTCGGCCCCTCACCTTAAAGAGGGGAATAGGGCCTTGTATATAGATAGAGGAATTAGGGGAATAACTGTTTTTCCTAATTCTAGGTTACATGATTTGACCATTCATGTGGAAGGATATATATATATATATATATATATATATATATATATATATATATATATATATATATATATATATATATATATATATTTTTTTTTTTTTTTTTTTTTTTTTTTTTTTTTAAGAGTGTGACACCGGGACAGGCAGAAACTGCCCTCATCAACAAAGGCCCAGGCACGAGAAAATACCAAGACGAAGGAAAATAAAAAGGTTAAGGGCAAGGCAGAGATGAGGTAATGTCACACAAAGGAAAACGACAGACAGAAAAAAACAGTCAAAGAAAAGAGGACCCAGAGATATTGAGGACTAGGCTCTGAGATGACGATAGATCTGCTTTTTGAAGGATGAAAGGTCATAAGAATTAGGAAAGACAGAAGGAGGAAGAGAGTTCCAGAGTCTGGAGGTAGATGGGAAGAAGCAGTCGCTGCACCGACCAATCCGCGAGCTACAAATCTCCACACAGTACCTGTGAGATGAGGCCGCTTGGCGAGTGTTACGCGGCCTCGGCAGTGGAGGAGGGATGCAACTCGCCAACTCATCAGAGCAGCGATGGAAGTAGTAGCGATAGAAAAGTGAAAGGGAAGATACCTTACGGCGAAGAGAGAGAGAATCCAGGTTAGAAGTAAGAGAAGGATCATTAATGAGTGACTGCCTTAGATTCAACCCTATCAAGAAGATAAGTAAAGGAAGAAGCACCCCAGATGTGTGAGCAGTATTCTAAGCAGGGCAGATAAGACCTTTGTAAATTTTAAGTAACTGCAATGAGGAAAAGTAATAACGAAAACGAAACAAAACCCCCAATTTTTTGGATGCAGATTTAGAAATTTGGATTATGTGATTCCTCCAAGACAAGTTAGAGGCTATATGGATTCCTAATATATTGATAGAGTTAAGAGGGTAAATTTCATTAGTTTCGAAGACAATAGGGTTATCAGGAGGAGAAGAAGATAAAGAGATAGCCAGAAACTGTCTTGGAGGCATTGAATTTAACTAAATTTTGAGTGCCCCATTCAGATACTCTCTGCAAATCGGAGTTAAGAGTAGAAGAAAGAGTGATATGAGATTGATTACGAGTAACAGATGAAGGTTGTGAAGAAAAGGCAGAGGAAAAGTGAAGGGTAGAATCATCGGCAAAGGCATGAAGAAGAGAGGAAGATGGGGATTGTATAAGATCATTGATGAAGAGAAGGAAGAGAGTAGGTGAAAGAACAGAGCCCTGTGGAACACCACTGGAAACAGAGAAAGGGCTAGATGTCACGCCATCAACAACTACAGATATAGAACGGTCAGTAAGAAAACTGGAAATCAGAGAACAGAAAGAAGGGGTAAAGCCATAGGCAGGGAGTTTGTGTATATATATATACACACACACAGAGGCACTGAGGACATGAAAGGAGATTACATCAAAATGCATGAGCTTTTTGCAGTTATTTACTGGAGAACCTTATATTACAACAAATCTGTATAAGAAATGTATGACATCTTTTGTGAGAAATATGGGAAGATAGTAGATTGCTGCATACCTGTCACCAAAGTAGGTGTAATTCATGCCAGAGAGAAATGGTTCGATAATGAGTGCAAAAGAGCTAAGGAGTGGAGAGACAAATGCTGGAAAAGGTACAGGAGGAGAAAAAACATAAATGCCTGGCAAACCTACAAAAGAGCAAGAAATGACTGCCTATGTAAAACAAGAGAGGCAGAGAGAAACTATGAGAGGACGTCTCCAAGAAGGCTAAAGAAAATCCCAAGCTTTACCACAGCTTTATCAGAGGAAAACTGAAGGTAAAAGAACAGGTTTTAAGACTAAAGAGAGAGGATGAAAGCATCACTGAGACGGATGAAGAGATCTGCAAAGACTTGAACAAGGAGTTTCAGTCAGTATTTACAGTAGAAAATACCCCACCCCCTCAGATTGCACAGATAGAAGCTCAAGGGCCGGTATTAGAGAACATCAACCTTACAGCCACAGAGGTATGCAAAGCGCTGATGGATTTAGATGTTCATAAAGCTACAGGTCCTGATGACATATCCCCTCATGTACTTAAAAAATGCGCAAACTCAATATCAGTGGCACTGGATATCGTATTTAAAAAGTCACCTGAGTCAGGGGAGATTCCATGATGCTGGAAACAAGCAAATGTGATACCTATCTTCAAAAAGGGAAGGAGGGATACGGCTCTGAAATATAGACCAGTTTCCTTGACCAGCATAGTTTGCAAAGTTATGGAGAAACTACTAAGGAAACATATCTCTCTTCACTTGGAATCCTTCAACTTTTTGTCAGTGAAGCAACATGGCTTCAGAGAAGGTAAATCAACAGTAACAAACTTATTAGAATTTTATGATGAGGTAAGCCAAATCTTACAGGAAAGAGAGGACTGGGCAGATTGCATATTCCTAGACTTCCAGAAAGCGTTTGACACTGTTCCACATGCACATGGGAGACTTATTAGGAAGCTGCAAGCAATGGCTAGAATAGGTGGAAATGTCTTGGAATGGATAAAAACTTACTTAGAAGGAAGGGAACAGAGGGTTAGAGTAAGACAGTGTCTGAATGGAGAAGAGTTAGTAGTGGAGTTCCACAGGATTCAGTTTTAGGGCCACTTTTGTTCCTTGTATATGTAAATGACCTACCAGAGTCTGTAAATTCATTCATGAATATGTTTGCAGATGATGCAAAGATTGTGAAGAAAGTAGGAAACGAGAACAATGGTAGAGAACTTCAGGAAGATCTAAATAGTCTGCATGAGTGGTCAGAAAAGTGGCTAATGAAATTCAATACTTCAAAATGTAAGGTAATGAGAATGGGTACAAGTGCAAGAAGGCCCAAGCTTGACTACTCGGTGGCTGGAGTACAACTTCAAGAGACAGAAAATAAGAGAGATCTAGAAGTAAACATACTGGCAGATTTGTCTCCAGAAATACATATAAATGGCATAGTAAGGGCAGCATATGCATTCTTATCAAATGTAAGGGTAGCCTTCAGGCACATGGACAAGGAAATGTTCAGAAATATTTATGTAACCTATGTGAGGCCAAAACTCGAATATGCAGCCCCCTTTTGGAATCCGCACTTGAAAAAGCACATAGCTAAGCTTGAAAAAGTTCAAAGACTTGCCACGAAACTGGTGCCAGAAATACGCAATCTCAGTTATGATGAGAGGCTGAGGGAATTAGACTTACCATCACTCGAAGCTACAAGATTGAGGGGGGATATGGTGACAGTCTTTAAATTCCTTCATGGTTATGATAGAGTGGATAGGGATCGATATTTTGATATGGCTGGCTCTAGAACTAGATGTCATAGTTGAAACTTCGTAAGAAAACTTCTTTGCAGGATGTAAGGAAATACTTTTTCAGTGTAAGAGTAGTTGATAATTGAAATTCGCTAAGCGAGGAGGTAGTTAATGTTATCTCAATCCATAGTTTTAAGGACAGGTACGATAAGTATCGCTAAGTACATAATGGAACCGATGAGGAGACGGGAAGATACGAGCTTTGGGCTCTTTCCCGTAAACACAATTAGGTAATTACACACTAGTGACCCAAACCCACAAATTTAATCCGTTCCCAAAACCTGTTCGTGGGTTGAATTTTTTTTCCCGTTGAAAAGCATGTAAATTCAATTTTAAAATTTTCTAGTCAGTATAAACATGAAATATAGTACAGGTTATATGTATTTCATCTGTAAAAGGAAAATTACATTAATAATAGAAACGAATTCTACTCTACTAAAATAAAACCTGGTACAGTACTGTATTTACCTTTGTGGATGATTGTTGCTGGCATTCTTTTTCTATGCCTACAGCTACACTGAGTATTCTTGGATATTCATCACACATCTTTTATCATCCCTTCACATCTGACGAGTCATTACACTCTCCATCTCTGTTTCTGCTTACTTTATGTATTCTTCGTGCCCAGGCCCGATGAGGGCTATTTTATTATCTTTTTTTTTGGCCCGTCCTGGTGTCACAATCATTAAAAAAAAAAAAAAATATGTGGATGGTAGTGGAGGAGGAGGGATATAGCCCTCACTCTCGATAAATATAGCGAATTCATTCACGTAAGAATCTGCTGCCTTTTGGTCGGAACTAGTCGCCTCTCCAACTCTAATGAAGCTATGAATTCCAGATCGTTCACAAAAGTGTTCAAGCCAGCTTCTGTTGGCTTTAAATTCGTCAACTTTAGCTCCACTAGAACTCGAAGAGTTAACTACTAAATCTTGGTGGATTTGCAAAGCCTTAGTGCATATTATGGCCTCGCTAAGACTATCTCCAACCATCTGTTTTTCATTTATCCATGGCAACAATAATTTTTCTACCTCTTCTATCAACTGTGGTCTTTTCTTCGTTAATATATTTACTCCCTTAGCCATGTCAACCACCTTATAGCTCTCTTTACTCTTTAATATAGTACAGATAGTTGATTTTGCCATGTTATGCTGTGTGGCGAGATCAGACACACAAACACCATTTTCATGCCTAGAAATTATTTCTTCATTACTACTGTTATGTGTCTAGGGTGTTTGACGCCACTGTCACCAACACTTTTAACTTTCTTAGGAGCCAAAATAAGGGCTGTCTGAAAGGCAGAACAATGGAAATTAAAGCAAGAACTATGAACAGATCACGAACGAAGTACACAGCATGGGCACCAGTGCAAAACTGAGAGCTGGCGAGAGGGAAACGTGGTCGCCTGGCCGACACGCGTGTTCGTTGGTTGGATTTTTTTTGCGATTTGGGGTCAAATTTTTTTCAAAATTTTGTTCATGGGTTGGTTTGTTCTTGGAAACAGGCATTCGTGGGTTGGGGTCACCACTATATATATATATATATATATATATATATATATATATATATATATATATATATATATATATATATATAGTAACCCTTCGTTTATATATATATATATATATATATATATATATATATATATATATATATATATATATATATATATATATATATATATATATATATATATATATATATATATATATATATAGTAACCCTTCGTTTATATATATATATATATATATATATATATATATATATATATATATATATATATATATATATATATATATATATATATATATATATATATATATAATATATATATATATATATATATATATATATATATATATAGTAACCCTTCGTTTATATATATATATATATATATATATATATATATATATATATATATATATATATATATATATATATATATATATATATATATATATATATATATATATATATATATATATATATATATAATAACCCTTCGTTTATATATATATATATATATATATATATATATATATATATATATATATATATATATATATATATATATATATATATATATATATATATATATATATATATATATATATATATATATATATATATATATATATATATATATATATATATATATATATATATATATATATATATATATAGTAACCCTTCGTTTATATATATATATATATATATATATATATATATATATATATATATATATATATATATATATATATATATATATATATATATATATATATATATATATATATATATATATATATATATATATATATATATATTAAGGAAACCCATCAGTGAAACAGTATATAGAAAATAATGCTATAATTTGGGTTCTGACTGGACCCCTTCTCAAGAGTTATTCCAGTTAAGGCCCGATAAATAGCTTTATATTCTGTGTTGGGCTTCCTTATTATTTAATGCTGTATATTAACAGTTTGTACTTATATATATATATATATATATATATATATATATATATATATATATATATATATATATATATATATATATATATATATATATATATATATATATAGAAACCCTTTGTTTATATATATTATATATATATATATATATATATATATATATATATATATATATATATATATATATATATATATATATATATATATATATATATATATATATATATATATATATATATATATATATATTAAAGAAACCCATCAGTGAAACAGTATATAGAAAATAATGCTATAATTTGGGTCCTGACTGGACCCCTTCTCAAGAGTTATTCCAGTTAAGGCCCGATAAATAGCTTTATATTCTGTGTTGGGCTTCCTTATTATTTAATGCTGTATATTAACAGTTTGTATATATATATATATATATATATATATATATATATATATATATATATATATATATATATATATATATATATATATATATATATATATATATAAAAAAATTATATTATGTTGGGTTTATTCTTAGTGTTTTTGTCCAGGTGATGTTTTGAATTATAAAGTACTTTGCTTCTATTTTCAGTGTCCATCACTTTGTTGTAACTTATTTGCTACCTTATAGATATGTAGAGAAAATACTTTGGATCATGAATTGTGTAATATCTTTCCATTTACAGACCTTTGGCATACACAACTATGCTTGTAGGTATCCTATGGTTCACCATGCAGGCAAAAATTACGTTACTTTAAGTGCTCAGCAAGAGTTACTCACACTTATTTAGTTGAATCAGAGTTATGTACTGTAGGTTTTTTTTTTGGGGGGGGGAAATTTATACTTTTGGCTGTATTTTATAAATTTTATTAAGTTACAGTTTTATCACCTTTTCATAATTTTTCATATATGCATAAGTACCTTTTTATTACGTCATTGTATACAAACAGTTTTGCAGTACAGAATTATACTGATATAAGTACAAAGACTGGGTTATTTTTGTCTTAATGGCATGTATGAAAAGATGTTGGAAATTCTAAAATTATATCAATATAAATGACTTATTAAACTGCTTGTTACCTATTCTGATGTGAATTACAAAAAGTTTATGATAAAAAAATTTAAAGGCGTTGATGAATAATTAAAACCTTGCCTATATTGATCAAAATTTCATTAATATTACCGTGTAACTAAATGAGCATTAGAATGTATAATATAATGTATACATAGACACAACATTTTTTCCCCACAAGATTAGGGATACTTTGTAACTATATATACATGTAATCTCTTCTCTTTATATCATAATTACATCTAAATTTCACTTACTATTTTCTCTGCCCAATTGATTCCTATATATTTCTGTTCTATATTTTATTTTGTGTTATTAGTTAATAATTAGCAAAGGTCTGCAACAACAGGTCCAATGAATGAAAAGTATGTTATTTTGTCTTACATATATGTATTTTTTTGTATTTTTTACTGTATCATGCAAGATTTTCTACATGAGCCTTAATATTAAAATAAAGATTAAGCAACTAGATTTTTATATATTGTACATAATATTTAATGTAATGAGAGAAATGTGTCAAAATTTGCAGAATAAAATTTTACTGTCAATGAAGCATGCTGTTATTTTCATTTTCGGTGTCACTGTATATCAGCTATATTCTATACATATTGCTGTGTTACACTTTTTCTGTTACGTATGTATTTGTAGTTGCATGTGCGTGTATCTCTTGTGTATGTGCCTGTTTTAAATGTTTAAACTTGTTGGTGTTCCTACTTTCAGAAATATTTCATTTAGGTTTTTTTTTTTCTCTTTTGCGGGGGTATTATATCACAGAAGAATTTTGGAGGGAAAATGTAAAGACAGTTTTATTGATAGTATAAGTATTCTATAGAATAAAAATATTATGTTAATTAGAAAGTAATTTTATAGTTTATAACTGTTTTGAGCCAAATTTATCTTTTCCTTTTTTAAAACTACTATATTTCTTAATTTTTATATTAATGGATTTTTATGACGTAATTTGTTATATCATTGTAATGACTGATATAAGGTTGTCATATATATGTCTTGTACAAAGTTAATAAGTAATATCTTTATGTTACAATCTTTATGAATATTGACAAGAACATGTAACTGTCAGTGATTTCCAACTTTTGTTTGACGTACATTAGATGTCATAATTGAAAGTTAGCAGTTTTTCAATTAATTCGTATAATTGGCTCCCTTATTTTTTGTTTTGGAATGATTTTATTACTATTGAGATACTGTCATTTATACGTCATATGGTGTACATTACATGACATTGATAGCCTGTTGTATTATATCATATTATCACCTTCATAGTTCTTGTATATATTCTTTCACTTTTTTCATTAAGTAGCTGCATTATCCCTTCCGAGAAAAACATCTTGAAATTTCATTTTTATAAATTCAAACTCCTGAATGTTGCTGTTAATGCCTGCATTAATATGTTGTTTTTAGATCTAGTAAATGTTTTGTAATGGTCTTCAAATTATCCAGTATTAGAGAATACAATCCAGTGGAATGAACTGTTTAATGAAGATTGTGTTAAGGAAACCGAGAATGGTGTGGCATGTAAAGGGATGCAGTTGCTCTAGATAGTGCAATTTCCTTACATACTTCTAGAAGTGATCCAAACTGAAAACTTGTTCACCAAGATGCTTTTTACCCGTCGACATCAATGGTAATTCCTTATTTATCTGGTTTGCACTGAGGTAAGTGGCCAGTGTAAGTTAAATTATTGGTGAAAATTATAATAATTATTAAGAGAGATCTAGTTTTATCAGCCTTTTCATAACCTTACCTATGCATTTTCTCGATATTTTTCTGTGAGCATAATGAAGTGTGTACCTGATGTACTCTTTGGCATGCCTTTTTTTTATTTAGGATAGGTACAGTATATAACACTTTGATATAAATATTTCCAATTACTTATAATTCAATAATATATTAATGCTAAATTGTAACCTTTATTGGCTCAAAAGTAGGCAGTTTACTTAAGTAAAATTTAAATTATCCTTAATAATTAACTCTGAAATCACTTTATGAGCATTGCTCTTTTTGCTTTCACATTGTACCCTTGTAAGTATGTTATAAGTGGACTGTTAAGGTATGAATAAAAATTTAACTCTTATGTAAATTCCATAATCTGACCTCTTTTGCATCTTCTTTAATAGTAGATTTTAAAGATAATAAGAGCAAGGCTCCACTAAGTATAGTAATCATAAGTTTTTAATTGTATATTTATGTTTACTTGAATGCTATTTTAATGTATGTTGACAAGTTACAATCTGAACTACAAAATTCTGTTATCTATAACTTTTTTTCATATTTTTAACATGGTGGGTAATGTTGCATAATTTATGGTCTATTCTTTATTTTAATCAGCTTAACTTAGTTTATAAAAAATTACAACTCCAGATGTGAGGGTATTACCAATATATTAATTGATGAAGTGGTATTTGACTGTATTGTCATACCTTTTTCGTTTATTCCTTTCTCTTTAATGCATGTTCATCATGTATGTCACCCCAGCATGAACTTATAATTTATTGTGAAATTCAGTAAATATTCTACAATGCCTTTATAGACTGTATATCAATATGAATATTAATAGGTCTTAATTTCGTAATCAAAGAAATGCAAGTTATGGTAGATGCTTTAGAATATTATTCCCTTGGTGCTGTTATATACTTTTAAGATTAAAGATAAGGAAACATTCCAATTATTTCACTAAGAAGATAATTCACTCAAGTTCCTTAGTCACCAGGTGTTTAGAAATCTCTTTCTTCTTGCTCAGAAATAGTGTCTTATTTATATGTTTTAAGAAATACAGTCTTGAAGTTGTACATCTTCAAATAATACTACATAATTTTCTAAACACTTTGTGTAGCTCAAGGAAAGATTTGAAAAACCAGTCTGGGACACTGGGACCTAAATTCCTCTCATACTAATACAACTTTTGCCCCCCCACCCCTCCCTCATGCACCTGCAGAAGAAGATTATGATCATGGTCTGTGTGTCGGTTCTGTGTGTTGTCCTGAGTCTGAGCGGCGCCTCCTACCTCGGACTTATCTAACCTTCTACTACTTCGTTGTAATTAAATTAATAACTCTACTACCCTCTACTGGTAACAAGTCTCCAGTGAGTATGTCTTTATCCTCTCTGCAGGGAATGGAATCTAAACACATTTAGGTATTGCAAACTACCCCTGCAGTATCCATCAATCCATCCAGCATGTGGAAGGTTTCTTTTTTCTAGTTCTTTTCAGATTATGACCTTCAAGCACCAAAAGGGTATTGTATTATTTAATCCTATGAGAACATCATCGTACTTATACTTCTCTCTTTTAATTTTTATATTGTCATTAGTAACTTCAAAGGAAATACAAAACCTTTTTTAACATATTTAGTGTTTTCGTAACTTCTCCGCTTATGCAAGTCTCTCTAAGAATGTATGGAAACCCCAAAAGGTATACCCTATTAAAGGCTGTTTTGATTCATGAATTCTATGAGATTTTTATATATGTCCCTATATGACTGGATGAAATATCATCATTTATACTTATATTTTTACCACTGGCTCGATTATTATTCACAGTGTTGAAGTTATTATTCTCTTTCATTTCTGTGCAAAACTGCTTGTGACATCTTTTCCGCAAAGTGTGGGTGTGGTCCTATTTTATCCATATCACTATTTTTAGCATGAATCTGAGCTTTTTTCTCTATACTTTAACCAGTCCCTCACACCCCTCCTCACCACTGGAATGCCTTTGGTTAGTATGAACAGGAAGTGTGAAACTGCCATGCATTTATGTTCTAAATGTTGCGCTCACAGCTAATATGCAATATTTATTAGGCCAACAAACTACCATTTGTAGTGGTAGAATACTTGGATGTTTGTAACGTCAGGTTATTCTTCTTTTCGTGTGTAAAGAGCACTACTTTATATAAAAAAATTTAATATATTTTTACAAAATAAGTTTTAAATCAGGATAAAGTGTCAGTACAGAGTATGAAATTTAACAGTAGTAGGCACTTTCAGACAAATTGTCAATATAGATTATGAAATTTTATTTGATATGCTTTTTCAGAGTAAGTTTCAAGACAGTCACTGACGATTAATATTATTAATCACTTTCAGATGGAGTAATACTACAGGTATTGAAATTTAATATAATTGCGCTTTGTCAGTGCAGGTTTCAGTTATTTTATGAGTTTTTTTATTAGGACTCAGTAAAGAAAATTTTGTATCATTAATCCCATCAAGCCTATCTGATATAGCCATAGCCAATTCAGAATCGATTTCCTTTCAAAGTAAAGAGGGTACATAGTTCCAGCCACACGTACACGTTGGTGATCCATATTACAAGCTCTTTTGACATTGGAGACTATGCCTTTGGTCATAGAGAGCTAAGAAAAAAATACGCCCCTTCCTCCTCTGCCTGTCATCAAGCCAGCTAACTCATTCAGTCTCTTTCTGGCATGGTGTAATGAGTCATGTGACATAGATTCTGATATTGAGGGAGTTCTTTCCATTTATTTAAATATGATTAACCTCTTCTTATGTCAGATAGATTGATGAATATGTATTACTTAGGCATTTAATACATTTACTGATTTAGTGTGTATATTGAGTATAAAATTTAATCTTCCTTTTCGTATTTCATTGTGTGTATGACATGGAGCTTGCTCACCTCATAGGTAATGCCTTAACTGTTCAAAGAAAAGTAACATAGTAAGGAAGCAATACTGAATATGCTAATCATGGATAAGAAACCATGTATATTGCATTTGTAGATCTTTTTGGCAGCCACCCAATAGTAACGATAAGGAAAAATCACGAATTCCTTTGGAGAGCAAGGTTTTGTGGAGAAAGTACTGAACACCGTCATAATTATAACAGTTGCATAAAAAGTACTCAAATGTGTCTGGAATATTACAGTAATTACTGTTTGTATCTGGCACAAGGCATCAATGATGCATATGAGCTTGCAAGCAACAGTATCCCAGACATAGACATGCCATGGGGACTTCTAAACTGATTTTGGAGCTCAACCCTTTGCCACCAATGGCACTCAATTTTGTGGCTGCCTAAGAATACTTGATTACCGTCAGCATGCCACTATGACGAGAGATGATAAAAACCTGTGTTTCGGGACTTACAATATACCATATAATGCTAGGCTGAGTAGCAAGACTGAGGAAAGAGACAACCATCTAATCTGCTGCCTCATTTCCAGAGATACTGCAATGGCAGAGCTTCACTGTCATGCAGTGCTACAACCACCTTATCAAAGATAGCCTAATGGCTGTAAACAGTTATGTATGAGGAAGTCATTTTTTTTTTGCTTTGAAAAGCAGAGTGATTTCAAGGCTACTATAGAATTAACACAAAGGACAATCAATGAAGCTGAACAATATGTATAGACCTGCTGTAAACCTTTTCAGATTGCTAATGATTTTGCCGTTAATAGTGAGTAATAATTCACAAGCCCCCTTACGGCATGATATTTTAAAGAATGGACAACAAACACTGACCTCACTAAGGATATATTGGCAGAAATGGATATGTACCATCAGTATATATTTGAATGGACTTTAGAAATCTCTGATGCATTCTTGTTATGAAGAGACCACAAAGTGTGTCTGAGGGAAGAGCATTTTTAACGTGAATTATAAGATTTACATTTATTCTGCACTGAAGACAGTCCCAATGGGGCATTGAGGAGAAGAAAATAAAGGTTCAAAATGGAACAGAGGAAGGCTCAAACAAAGGCATATCCCTTCTGCTTTCGAGAGTGCTTGACCTTTCCTGGAATTTAGCTGCCAAGACAGTATGCAGACCCTTTCCTCATCTGCCAAAACTATTGTTCAGATGGGATTTGACATAGAGGTATACAAAGCCTATAAAAGTATCGGTGTAGCCCTTGATAGAAGAAATGGTACGTTCACTTTGCAAGAGAGAATTGGTGTACTATAGAGTGCTCCTGATATCACCTGCAATGCAGCATTTTGAATAATTTCTAATATATCTAATACAGCTTTGCTTGCAGAACCATACACCATAGCTCCATATGTTCTTTAATTACTGATAGAAGCCTTGTACAGTATTGTCAGTGTCCTCTTTGTGTACTTCCCAGTAGACTCATGAGGAGTCACGCAAAATATTCAGATTTTGATGACTTTGACCAACAAACTCGTCGATACGGGGTCACCACATCTGATTTTGCTATTTGTGAAGTACCCAGGAATAGTGCTGGTGGTCGTTGTGTTATACTAAAATGCATAAGTAACAGGTTTATGTTGTTTATATTCCAAAGAAGTAATTCTGGAAATAAATGTGTTATAATGTTGAAGTAAGAATACATCACTAATAATGAAAATACTTGGAGAGAATACCCTTTGGCAGACCTCTTCGTGTGTCATATTTTTCTTATGCAACGTAAATTTATAAGAAAGTGATAGATAAAATTACGGTGAATGAAGTGGTAATTTCATGACATACTCATGTACATAGGTATTTTACAATTATTTTTATGTTTACGTACTGTATAAACCCTCCCTGCACTGTTAAAAAAAACACCCTTTACATTATAAATAACAGCAAGCAATGTAAATTTACATGAAAGTGGTAGATAAAATTTCGGTGAATGAAGTGGTAATTACATGACATACTCATGTACATAGGTATTTTACAATTATTTTTACGTTTACGTACTGTATAAACCCTCCCTGCACTGTTAAATAAACACCCTTTACATTATAAATAACAGCAAGCAACGTAAATTTACATGAAAGTGGTAGATAAAATTACGGTGAATGAAGTGGTAATTACATGAGATACTCATGTACATGGGTATTTTACAATTATTTTTACGTTTACACTGTATAAACCCTCACTGTACTGTTAAAAAACCACCCTTTACTTCATAAATAACAGCATGCAACGTAAATTTATATGAAAGTGATAGATAAAATTACGGTGAATGAAGTGGTAATTACATGACATACTCATGTACATAGGTATTTTACAATTATTTTTACGTTTCCGTACTGTATAAACCCTTCCTGCACTGTTAAAAAAACACCCTTTACATTATAAATAACAGCAAGCAACGTAAATTTACATTTTCAATAAAAAAATGAAAATACTGAAAAAAAAATTTTTCAATATTTTAATATTTTTGCATATGCCCATAAAATAAAATAATAATTTATCCCCCCAAAAAATGCGATACAGTGAGAACGCGATACGGGGGGGAACATTGTATATATATATATATATATATATATATATATATATATATATATATATATATATATATATATATATATATATATATATATATATATATATTTTATAGATAGATAGATAAATAATAAATAAATAAATTTAATAAAGAGAGAGAGAGAGAGAAAGAGTCTTAAATCATTGTTACACTGGTACAACAAGGACTTATATGGAAAAGTCACTCCCGAAAGGGTGAAAATCCTAGTCAAAGAGTCGCTATGGCTTGGCACTGTGATCACCGCCACCACACACCTGGTGTCCACTATACATAGAGTTTTAAATAAATAGATCAATAATAAATGAATAAATTGAATAAATAGAGAGAGAGAGATAGTCATAAATCGTTGTTGTACAAGTATAACAAGTACTTATGTGAAAAAGTTACTGCAATAAGGGTGAAAATTCCAGTCAGAAAGTAGTCATGGCTTAACACTCTGATCACCACCACCACACACCTGATGTCCACTATATATAGAGTGAGTAAATTTTTTTTTATCTGTATATCTTTAATACTGTACTTTTTAATATTTAGCTTAAGTATATTAGCTTGGTATGTAAAATGTGTTTTACTTAGCTTTTTTTGTTTGTTATAGTGTGTTTATACACACTTGTGGAACGTATATAAGTATATTAACATTATTCCTTATGGAAATAGACTATTTAATTTACACATAATTTATATTACACAAGCCTTTTGAGAACTTATCCTCACGTTATTTCGAGAGATGAGTGTATATATATACAGGGGGTCCTCATATAATGTCAGGATTCTGTTCCTGACAGGTGACTTACGTAAAAAATAAGTGAAGTCGGAACTCGCTTATATTCGAACCTTGGTTCCCTTTAATTTTTTTTTTTTTTATAATGGGGACCTTGTGTTCCTAATAGTACTTAGAAAAATACTAAAACTAATCTTAATACTATTCCTAAACTTTAAAATTAACATAATATACAGGTGCTGTTCATTTTACATGATACATACATAAAAATATCTACTATATTACACTTCAATACCTGTACTGTGTTACTGTATAGTACAAAACTGTAAATAGTACCTGTACAGTATACTGTAACTGCTTATCAGAAGAGAGCTTGCTATGTCAGCTGCTGATGAGACAGGGGCAGGCAGGTGAGGCTGGAAAGGTAAAAGGACAATCAATACATAATCTATAGAAAATAAAAGTATACGATATAAAAATCACTTGTAAACATAAAAAGTATTACTCTAGTATCTCATTTTCTGTCAATTTAATGGCTTTTTTTCATTTATTTTTATATATAAAATTGGTTATATTGAAAAATTATATTGACTTTAAAAAGATAAAATACAGATCTATTTTCTTTTTAACCCATTATACTTTTGTTATATGTTGTTACCACATCTGCCAATTTCCACTCCTTGGGTACCAATCCTAATTTTATTAAATTATAGAATAGTGGACAACTGAGCTCTGCCTTGCACTTCTTTAATACTCTAGCATAAATTTCATCAGGTCCTGGAGATTTATGAGTCTTTACTTTATTTCTTTTATTACATCCTCCCTTTTAATATTTATTGTACTAAGTACATTATAAGTACAGTCTGTGTATATGTATTATACTTCTGGAATATATTTCCAGTTTTCATTGGTAAATACAGATAAGAAGTATTCATTTAAACATGTACACATCTCTTTATCATCATCTGTGAAATGACCGTTGGCTACTCCAACCGGTCCAACTTTTAACCTCAAGAGGACCAGGGAGGAAGGGTAAGGGAAACTAGACAAAAACGTATATACAGTGATCCCCCATTATTGCGAGGGTTCGGTTCCGGGACCCGGCACAAGACAGGAAAATCGCGGAGTAGGATCAGCCTATATGTACATAGATATTTTTATTTATTTTTACGTTTACACCGTATAAACTGTATAAACCCTCCCTGTACTGTTAACAAACCACCCTTTACTTCATAAATAACAGGATGCAAGTGTAAATTTATATGACATACTCATGTACATTGGTATTTTACAATTATTTTTACGTTTACTGTATAAACCCTCCCTGCACTGTTAAAAAACCACCCTTTACTTTATAAATAACTGCATGCAACGTAAATTTATATGTACGTGATAGGTAAACTTACCTTATCTGTTATGGTTAACATTTTCCTTTGCCCCTTAGGCTCACTACAAGAAGCCTTAGAAGATGAAGGATGCTTGGGAGGCATTGCAAAGGTTAAAATATGCGAGTAAAAAAATCACAAGCAAAACGTATTAATAAGCACAACGTGAATGGCGCACACGTGAGTTACTCTAAACGAGCCTTTGTCCGAAACGATGATAGCGGTATTGTATTTTACATGTTGCAATACTTAGTATTTATGTTTTTTACTATTTTTTACTGTTTTATTATTCTTAGGGTAAGAAATAGGTTTTTTTTATCAATAAAATCATGAAGCTACTGGAAATATAAATATATATGCTAGCTCACGTAGCTGTGACCCCAATACATTGTATGCTATCGGACACAAGCAAAACGTTTAATAAGTACAACGTGAACGGCGCACACGTGAGTTAGACTGAACGAGCCTTTGTCCGAAACGCTGATAGCGGTATCATATTTTACATGTTGCAATACTGTTAGTATTTATGTTTTTTACTATTTTTTACTGTTTTATTATTCTTAGGCTAAGAAATACGTTTTTTTTTTTTATCAATAAAACCATGAAACTACTGGAAATATAAATATATATGCTAGCTCACTGTTGGGGTTTAGGATGGTAGAGTGTTGCTAAGATTCTGTTTTACTAAGGGGACTCAAAGTACTGAGCTCGGTTAAGAGCTCACAAACAGACAGGACAGATATTTGTACTTGAACACCCCATCTCTATTACCATTAGTCGGTTAAATGAAACTCAGAATTCCACTTTCTTTTAATTTTGGAAATGCAATGACATTAAAAGAATTGAATTAAATTTCTCAAATTAAATTTTATGAAATGCTGCCTCGAATCCCGGAGGTGGTGAGCACGATTTCGTTTCCCGGCACCACGGACGTATGCCAAGACTTTGGCCTCAACTCGACGATTACCTCTGTCACACCGGCAGAGCAGAATACAAGACACTGCAATTTCAGAAACAGAAATGACACACTATTTATAAGGGGAAACTGAAAGCATGAGCACACATATAATGAGTTTCCAATGTCATTCTACTGGATAAAAATATATTGGTTATTCACAGCTAACCAGAAATATTTATGATACCATAATAGCATACAAAACCATTAATTCTTTACTGGTTTTAAAGAAAACAATATATTCACAATAAATGAAGAATAAGCAAGACAAATACAGTACTGTATGTATTCCTTAAATTGTGGGCAACCACAAAAGTTGCAATGCTTATTACTGATTAACAATTAATATGGTAAAACACTCTATTTAGGATAAAGGAAGAATCTACGAGATAAATACAGTATTCATTCACGTTTGGTTACCAAGAACTGTTTGCAATGAAAAAAAAGGGTGCAAAAGCACCTTTTGAGGTATTTGCAACTTATAACTCAAAACACTTTATCCCCAACATATGAAAAATTAGCAAGATAAATACAGTATGCATTCATTAAATTGTGGTTAACAAGAAATATTTGCAAAGCCAACTGGGAAAAATTACCTTTTAATTATTTGCAATTTGTATAGCAAATAGCTTTATTGACGAGTTTTTTGACGTAAAACACTTTATTTACGATGATAGAAAGGGGTGAAATGAAATTAGAATTTATTAGGAAAAGAGATAGATTTTTACGGGCTCATAACCAGTCTTCAGAGGATGAGATTTTCGTTTATCACATCAGTGAAAAGAAACTTCTCAGCAATGTATATCAGCTGTAATTTACAGGTTAAGGAATTAACTTTGGCATGTGAGATTCCAGTTTGGTAATCTACAAAATTTCGTGTGTATGGGAATGGAATCTGAGAATAAAAATCCATAAGATTTAGCCAGTAACGAATGTAACTAATTCTCGAAAATAAACCAATTTGCTTGACCCACGAGCTTTACCATACACTATCCCTCACCTTGTTGTGCTAGATGAATTCCTGTGAAGATGCCACGTAATTAAGGTTTGAAATAAACTTAGACTGCTCAGGCGAGATGTTGCCTCTTGGAAGATTGGGCGCCAACGCTCGAGCGCGTCTCATTGTCCCTCCTGGTGAGTTCATCTGTAGGATACATTTCTAGAGCAGTAACTGGCTCTGATATCATTTTAAGGACTATTTTAGTGGTGGTCCCTGGCAGGCAATTATAGCAGAGATGCAAGGGAGAGACAGTATTTTTAGGTGCAACAAGTGGAAGCAAATAAAATAAAACGAGAATAATAATGAAAAGTTAGGTTACTGGTAAACAATCTCCATAATTTTCTTGGCTCGTAGCAGACAGAAAATAGGAGCAGCCTTTATATCGGGGCTATACTTCTACACGTACAAGAAGAGTAAATAAGGTATATTTAAAATTAGCTATAAGCTAAAATACAAATTGCAAATAATCATAATCTGCAAAAGTCAAGAAGTGGGAATTATTTTTTTAGTTAGAAAATAACAGTTATGTTACTAATTTATTTAATAAGGCATCTAACAGCCTCGGGTGACTTTGAGCGAAACACTCTGTCACACTCACGTAGCTGCGACCCCAATACATTGTACGCTATCGGACTCAAGCAAAGCGTTTAATAAGCACAACGTGAACGGCGCACACGTGAGTTAGACTGAACGAGCCTTTGTTTGAAACGCTGTTATCGTATTTTACATGTTGCAATACTGTTAGTATTTATGTTTTTTACTATTTTTTACTGTTTTATTATTCTTAGTCAAAGAAATACGTTTTTTTTATCAATAAAATCATGAAACTACTGGAAATATAAATATATATGCTAGCTCACGTAGCTGCGACCCCAATACATTGTACGCTATCAGACACTATTTCGCATGATGCAATACTGCGAGTTATACTGTACGTACGTATATCTAAATTTATGTTTTTTTACTATTTTTAACTGTTTTATTATTCGTAGGCTGGGAAATAAAAAAATTTTTATCAATTAGATAATGAAAATGTTTTTTTCAATAAAAACAATGAAAATACTGAGAATTTTTTTTTTTTAATATTTTAATATTTTTGCATATGCCCAAAAAATAAAATAATAATTTGCCAAACAAAAACCGTGGTACAGTGAAAACGCGAACCAAGAAACGCGATCCAGTGGGGGATCACTGTGTATATATATATATATATATATATATATATATATATATATATATATATATATATATATATATATATATATATATATATATATATATATATATACACAGTAGTGCCCCCAATCCGTGAACTTAATCCATTCCTAAAACCTGTCCTTGGTTTAGTTTGTTAATGAGTTGGATTTACTTTTCCCATTGAAAAGCATGTAAATTCAAGTAATCCATTCCTAGTAACAATAAATATTCATTTTAAAATGTTTCTAATGAGTATAAACATGAAATATAATACAGTTTGTATGTATGTTATCTAATAATGGAAAGGAATTCTACTCTACTAAAATAAACATGCACATATTCAGGTGTACAGTATACACTAGTTGATACCCAGTATGAAATAGCCAAGTCCAACTCTTAGAAAAGTTGCCTCATTCTCCCACTAATAACAAATAGGTAAGAAACAAATATTGCAGGTAAGAAACAGTACTGTATTTACCTTTGTGAATGACTGTTGCTGGCATACGTGGATGATGGTGGAAAAGGAGGAGGAGGACTACTCCTTTGACTTCGCCATGTTGTAATGCGTGGCGATATCAGATACATGAACACTATTTTCATGCTTACAAATTATTTCCTTCTTAGGAAATAGGTTATGCATCTAGGATGTTTGATGCCACTGTCAGTAATACTTTTAACTTTCTTAGGAGCCATAATAAGGGCTAGCTCTCCAACTGACTAAGCCATTCTCTTTGGCTCTCATTTTTCTGCCAATTCTTCTATAAACGATTCCAGCGCACCTGTTCCTCAATAAGGTTCTTCACTTGCTAAAGACGAATAAAGCAACTGGTCCCAATGGTATCCCTGTATGGTTCCTTTAGGAGTTTGCAGATGAACTGGCTCCCGTGCTTTGCCGTCTTTTTTGCCTCATTCTGTCAACCAGTATCTATCCTTCATCTTGGATGCATGCTGTAGTTCAACCAGTTCCTAAGAAGGGTGACCGCTCTATTCCTTCAAACTACCGACCTATTGCCGTAACTTCCTCTATTGCTAAAGTTTTTGAAACTTTGCTCAATGCTCACTTCCTGAAACGCCTTGACTCTAACTCACTTATCTCCGATCACCAGTACGGCTTCTCCAAGGCAAGATCCACCGGTGACCTTCTGTCCTACCTTACTCATGTATGGTCATCTTCTCTTAGGAACTATGGGGAATCCTTTGTCGTCGCCCTTGCTATCTCCAAGTCTTTTAACAGAGTCTGGTACAAGGCTCTGTTGGCCAAACTCCCTGTCTATGGCTTTACCCCTTCTTTCTATTCTCTGATTTCCAGCTTTCTTTCTGGCCAATTTATATCTGTAGTTGTTGATGGTACGACATTTAGCCCTTTCTCTGTTACCAGTGGTGTTCCACAGGGCTCTGTTCTTTCACCTACTCTGTTCCTTCTCTTCATCAATGATCTTCTACAATCCCCATCTTTCTCTCTTCTTCATGCCTTTGCTGATGATTCTACCCTTCACTATTCCTCTGCCTTTTCTTTGCAAGCTTCATCTGCTACTCGTAATCAGTCTCGTATCACTCTTTCTTCTAATCTCAACTCCGATTTGCAGAGAGTATCTGTGTGGGGCACTCAAAATTTAAATTCAATGCCTCCAAGACTCAGTTTCTGGCTATCTCTTTATCTTCTTCTCCTCCTGATAACCCTATTGTCTTCAAAACTAACGAAATTTACCCTCTTAATTCTATCAACATATTAGGAACCCATACAGCCTCTAACTTATTTTGGAGAAATCACATAATCCAAATTTCTAAATCTTCATCCAAAAAATTGGGGGTTTTGTTTCGTTTCCGTCATTACTTTTCCTCTTTACAGCTACTTAAAATTTGTAAAGGTCTTATCCGTAGCTGCTTAGAATACTGCTCACACATCTGGGGTGCTTCTTCTTATACTTATCTCCTTGATAGGGTTGAATCTAAGGGAGTCAGACTCATTAATGATCCTTCTCTTACCTCTAATCTGGATTCTGTCTCTCTTCGCTGTAAGGTATCTTCCCTTTCTCTTTTCTATCGCTACCACTTCCATCGCTGCTCTGATGAGTTGGCGAGTTGCATCCCTCCCCCACTGCCGATTTCACGTAACAATCACCAAGTGGCCTCATCTCACAGGTACTGTGTGGAGAGTTGTAGTTCGCCGATTGGTTGGTGCAGTGACTGCTTCTTTCCATCTACCTCCAGACTCTGGAACTCTCTTCCTCCTTCTGTCTTTCCAAATTCTTATGACCTATCATCCTTCAAAAAGCAGATCTATCGTCATCTCATGGCTTAGTCCTCCATATCTCTTGAGTCCTCTGTACTTTGACTGGTTTTTGTCTGTCGTTTTTCTTTGTGTGATAACACCTCATGTCGGCCTTGTCCTTAACCTTTTTGTTTGCCTTCGTCTTGGTTTTTTCTTGTGCCTGGGCCTATATTGATGAGGGCAGCTTTTGCCTGTCCCGGTGTCACACATGAAAAATAAAAAAAAAACTTAAAAGCAAAACAGTGGAAAATAAAGCAAGAACTACTAACAAATTGCAAACGAACTACATAGCGTGCACACCAATGCAGAACTGAGAGAGGGCGAGCAGGAAATGTAGTCGCCTGGCCAACACCTGCATGTTCTTGGGTTGGTTTTTGTTCGTGGTATGGGGTCAATATTTGTTTTTGGGAACAGTCACTCGAGGGTTGGGGACACTACTGTATATACAGTCAACTCAATTTTTATGCATTTCTGTAATATGCAAAATTGGAATAGTGCCTCCAAAAAATAATAGTAAAATAAATACGAAATGCGCGAGCTACGAGCGTGAGCGTGAGCGTGAGAAAAAGCGACTACAATGGTTTAGTTTAGTAACGAAGTGACCCCCCTCTTAGGCAGTTTCCCACCATGCTGCCATGTGCTTCAGTCTCTCTTCACCCAGTATTAACCCCAACTACAACCAGTGATTTGCTCTCCCCCTTCCTCCTCCACTTCTCCTCCCTCTCCTACTGCTTAGGTCTCCTCCTCCTTCTCCTACTGCTTACGTCATCTTTGTTTACCTATGCAGATAAGGGTTCGTTCTCAGGGTGCATTTTTTTTTTTTTTGCTGTACAGTATTTATTTGTAAATCTGTATATCTATTATAATGTACACTATTTGTATATTAATATAAATATCTACAGGTCTTTCAGCTTTGTTATGTACCTATAAAATATGTTTCACTTATCTTATATCTTTGGCATAATGTGTTTATGTACGGTTGTGGAATGTATATATGCCTATTTTCATTGTTTCTTATGATAAATGACTGGTTACATTACGTGAATTTTACATTGCACGTCACTTCTGAGAACCTATCCTCGCGTTGTTCCAAGAGGTGAGTATATATATATATATATATATATATATATATATATATATATATATATATATATATATATATATATATATATATATATATATATATATATATATATATATATATATATATATATATATATACACACACACAGTGATCCCTCGTTTATTGCAGGGGTTAGGTTCCGGGACCGACTGCAATAGGTGAATTTCCGCGAAGTAGGATCACCCTATATGTACATTGGTATTTTACATTTATTTTTATGTTTGCTGTAGAAACCCTCCCTGTACTGTTAAAAAAACACCCTTTACTTTGTTAATAACAGCGTGCAAGCATAAATTTAAATTTTTTTGTATATGAAAGTGATAGCTAAACTTATGTGAAAGAACCATATTATCATCACGTTCTTGTGAGAGTTGTTGGAGTGCTGTCACGTGTTCATACAGGGCTACCAGACGTTCGGGTGTAAGGCCAGGGTCTTCGATTTCCTCGTGGCTCAGTTACGAAGTGAATTGAATATACAGTACGTAGGAAAACTCTAGATCATTATGAAAAATATTGAAGTGGAGAGGCCAAGTATCCTATCAGTAATATTTTGAAATACAATACTACTATGTATTTTGTACAAACTGGTCTCAATTCATGTCAGTGTTCAGAAACCAATTGTGTTCCTTCTCCTATGATGGAGGTGGATGGCATTGAAAACTGTTAAAATGACACTAGTGCTCCCCCAGTAGAGGAAATCTCTTAAATCACACGTTAAAGAAGATATGCAGAAGCCGTTTCAGTTAAAGAGGAGTCTGTTGAGGCAATGGAAACGATACTGATGCTCCCCCAGTAGAGAAAATCTCTTAAATCACACGTTAAAGAAGATATGCAGAAGCCGCTTGAATTAAAGAGGAGTCTGTTAAGGCAAAGGAAATGATACTGATGATCCCCCAGTAGAGGAAATCTCTTGTAAATTACACGTTAAAGAAGATCTGCAAGAGCCGCTTGAAATTAAAAAGGGGCCTTTTGAGGCATAGGAGACTGTTATCGAAAGAACCCAACCCCTGAAGCATAACATATTAATAAGCATAACGCGAACTGCGCACATGTGAGTTAGACTGCACGAGTGAGGCGAGACAATGGAAGATGGTGGGAGAACCAAAGTTCAATCAAAATGCCAATAAGACCACGTGATACAGAACATACAGAAAAACAATTCTGTGATTCGTTGTCTCCCACCCTCTCAGCCAATAGCATTCCATGAACTATCTCACGTAGGTGCGAGCCTTTGCGTTTTCCAAGACACGTTAAAGAAGTGCTGCAAGAGCCGCTTGAAATTAAAAAGGGGCCTTTTGAGGCATAGGAGACTGTTATCGAAAGAACCCAACCCCTGAAGCATAACATATTAATAAGCATAACGCGAACTGCGCACATGTGAGTTAGACTGCACGAGTGAGGCGAGACAATGGAAGATGGTGGGAGAACCAAAGTTTAATCAAAATGCCAATAAGACCACTGATACAGAACATACAGAAAAACAATTCTGTGATTTGTTGTCTCCCACCCTTTCAGCCAATAGCATTCCATGAACTATCTCACGTAGGTGCGAGCCTTTGCGTTTTCCAAGACGCCAATACAGTGTACGCTATCGGACAGTATCTCACATGGTGAAATATTGAGTGTATATGTTTAAATTTATTTTCTACTATTTTTTTATTGTTTTATTGCTCTTAGGCTAGGAAATACTTATTTCATCAATAAAATAATGAAAATTTCTATATGTTCTATATCACGTAGGTGCGACCCTTTTCGTTTTCCGAAACGCTGATACCGGTATCTTATTTTACATGGTATAATACTGTGATTATTTATGTTTTTTACTGTTTTATTATTTTTAGGCTAAGAAACACATATTTTATATCAATTAAATAATGAAGCTACTGGAATTTTAATATATGCTAACTCACGTAGGTGTGACCCTTTGGGTTTTCCGAAACGCTGATACCGGTATCGTATTTTTTATGGTGCAGAGTTACATGTTAAAATTTATGTTTTTTTTTTTTACTATTTCTTACTGTTTTATTATTCTTAGGCTTGGAAATACATTTTCGTATCAATGAAATAATGAAAATTTTTGTTTTCAATAAAATAATGAAAATATTGGAAATTTTTATTTCTTAAAATTTTAATATTTTCACATATACCCAGAAAAAAAAATCCCCCCCCAAAAAAAACGCGATACAGTGAATCTGCGATAGGTGAACCACGATATAGCGAGGGATCACTGTATATATATATATATATATATATATATATATATATATATATATATATATATATATATATATATATATATATATATATATATATATATATATATATATATATATATATATATATATATATATACACCTAGTTTTTGTAATAATGCGAAGATAGGTTCTCAGAAGTGCTGCGTATTGTAATTTTCGCGTTATGTAACGAGTCATTTTCCATAAGAACCAATGATAATGGGCATAGATACGTTTCACAACTGTACATACACACTATTCCATAGATATAAGATAAGTAAAACATGTTTTATAAGTACATAGCAAAGCAGAAAGACCTGTAGTTATTTATATTAACATGCAAATAGTGTACGGTATAAAAGATATACAGATTTACTGTACAGTAAACAAATTAATGCACTCTATTATGCGGTGGGCAACAGGCATACACTGGGACGTGCATGGTGGCAGTGAGCACGAGGATGCAAACGTTTTTCCGCCTTTGTATCAGCTGATGCACGCTCGCACGCTATTTCCCTGACAATATTATATCGAAAGTTTGTTTGCGGTTTGTTCTTAATGCTTTTTTTCAATTCTTTTCATTATATATGATCGCATTAAGGGGTAGAGGAGGAGAAGGATGCAGGAGAACGAACCTTTATCTGCAAACGCTTTGCCGCCTCCGTATCAGCTGATGCACCCTCGCACGCTATTTCCCTGATGATATTATATCAAGTTTGTTTGCTATTTGTTCGTAATGCTTTTTTTCAATTTTCTTGATAATATTCGATTGCATTAAGCGGTAGAAGAGGAGGAGCATTGCGGAAAAGTGCCTCTAAGGTGGTCGATTATTTGCTAAAATGAAAAAAAAAATGTCAAATTTTTTACACGGGCATTTTTCGCGAATTTCGGATTTTTTTACTACTATTTTTTAGGGGCGTTATTTAAAATTCGTGGATTATAAACATGCGTAAAAAGCAAACTAGGTGTACAGTGTGTATATATATATATATATATATATATATATATATATATATATATATATATATATATATATATATATATATATATATATATATATATATATATATATATATATATATATATATATATATGCACAGTGCTCCCACGTTTATCGCGGGGGTTCGGTTCCGGGACCGGCCGCGATAGGTGGAAATCCGCAAAATAGGATCACAATATATACATAGGTATTTTACATTTATTTTTACCTTTACTGTATAAACCCTTCCTGCACTGTTATCAAACCACCCTTTACTTTATTAATAACAGCGTGCAAGCGTAAATTTATATGAAAGTGATAGGTAAACTTACCGTGAATGAGGTGATGATGACGTGTACATACTCATATATATAGGTATTTTACATTTATTTTTACCTTTACTGTATAAACCCTCCTTGCACTGTTAAAAAACCACCCTTTACTTTATTAATAACAGCACGCAAGCATAAATTTATATGAAACTGATTGGTAAACTTTCCATAAATGACGTGCACATACTCCAGAGGAAATTATTCTACAGCCAATGACAGCTTTACGGCTGCTTTTGGCGAGTGAAGAACATGGTAATGGGAAGTTGCTGTCGCTGTTTCTTCTTTTGTTGGAAGATGGTCATGTAAGTAGTTATGGCATCGTCGAGAAGATTGCATAAGGTCACCAAACGAACCATATTATCTTCATGTTACAGCGAGAGTTGTTGGACTGCTTTCACATTTTCATACATGGCTGCCAGACTATCGAGTGTAAGGCCAGGGTCTTCGATTTTTTCGTGCGTTTCCTCTGGTTGTTCTTCCTCTTCTTCGCTCGCTGATTTTGTCATTTCCTCCATGTCTTCATCATTCAAAGGCTGTGAGTGGCATTCGATCAGTTCATTCACGTCTTCGTGAGTCATATCTTGAAAGCCTTCTCCTCCTAGAAATGCAGCCAACTTCACATCTTTCGCAACTGCCGAGTTATGGACTTCGTCAGGAGCGAATCCCTTGTAGTCATAGATGACTTCGGGACACAATTTCTTCCAGCTGGCATTGATTGTGGCCGACTTCATCTCTTTAATTGCACTCTGAATATTTTGAAGGCATGTAGCAATTGTGTAGTTACGCCAGTAAGTCTTCAGTGTGAATTCTTTGTCCACATCCATGGATTCAACCAGGTTCGCCAGGGCATTTCGTGTGTAGAGGGCTTTGAACGCATGAATAACACCTTTATCCATAGGCTGAGTCATTGATGTCATATTTGGTGGCAGGAACTCTACTTGAACACCGTCATATTCGAGATCAGTTGCGTGGCCACCAGCATTATCCATCAAAAGAAGGACTTTAAATTCAAGCCCCTTCTCCGCAAAATAAACTTTGACCTGAGGGATAAAGCATTGGTGAAACCAGTCCGATGTGAGGCTTTTTGTGATCCAGACCTTAGAGTTATGCATCCAATACGCTGGCAGCAGAGTCTTATTCTTGGTCTTCAAAGTCCTAGGGTTCTTTGACTTGTAGATAAGCCCGGGCTTTAACATGAAGCCCGCAGTATTCCCGCACATGACGAGGGTAACGAGGTCTTTGTGCGCTTTAAATCCCGGGGCTTTAGCTTCTTGTTTGAAGAGAAAAGTGCAAGACGGCATTCTCTTCCAAGATAAGCCAGTTTCATCCATGTTAAGCACTTGCTCAGGAGCATATTCGCCTTCCTCAATTTTCATGAAGTCCTTGTTCACGTAATCTTCAGCTGCAGCTGTATCTGCAGAGGCAGCTTTGCCATGCACCGAAACGCTCTTTAGGACGTAGCGTTTTGAAATTTGGCGAACCATCCCTTACTTGCCACGAACGATTGTTTCCTCAGTGGAGAATCGCTGGAGGGTCCTGGTTGTGGGTCGTCGATATCTTCTCTCTCCTCCTCCTCACGGTCGCCACTGTTGTCGTCGGCTTCGTTTGCAGCGAATGTCTCGTACAACTTCTTCGCCTTTGTTTGTATGATATTGGTGTCTAAGCTGATGTTCTTCCTGCAATCAGTAATCCACAGGCCAAAGCAGATTCCATCCGCACTATCATCTTTTTGTGGGGTGTTACTACCATTTTCGCGGTTTTACTAAAAGAAATAGTCGCTGTTTTCCTGATATTTGCCATGTCCTTTTTGATGTATCGAACAGTAGATTCATTGATGCCGAAATGGCGGCCGACATCTGCGAACCTTCTTCGTTCCTTCAGCATATCTAACAGTTTTACCTTTTCTGGTATGGTCAACATCTTCGTATGCCGCTTAGGCTTACTACCAGAAGCCCTAAAAGATGAAGGATGCTTTGGAGGCTTTACGGTTGAAAAACGAAAATCACAAGCACAACGTTATAAGAAGTACAACACAAACTGCGCACACATGAGTAAACTGAACGAGTGAGGCAAGACAATGGAAGTCTCTGGGAGAATGAAGCTTCAATCAAAAAACCAATCAGTCCCCATGATACAGAACATACAGAAAAACAATTCTGTGATTCGTCATATCCCACCCTTTCAGCCAATAGCATCCCATGAACTATCTCACGTAGGTGCGACCCTTTGCATTTTCAAAGACGCCAATATAGTGTACGCTATCGTGCAATATTTTACATGGTGCAATACTGTGAGTTACGCATTTAAATTTATGTTTTTTACTATTTTTTACTGTTTTATTATTGTTATGCTAGGAAATACTATTTTTTTATCAATAAAATAATGAAAATACTGGAAATTTTAATATGTACTAGCTTATGTAGGTGCCACCCTTTTCGTTTTCCAAAACGCCGATACCGGTATCCTATTTTTTGAGGTGCAATACTGTGAGTTACATGTCTAAATTTATGTTTTTTACTATTTTTTACTGTTTTATTATTCTTTGGCTAGGAAATACTTTTTTTTTATCAATAAAATAATGAAAATACTGGAAATTTTAATATGTGCTAGCTCACGTAAGTGTGACCCTTTACGTTTTCTGAAACGCCAATACCTGTATCATACTTTCTATGATGCAGAGTTTCATGTTTAAATTTACGTTTTTTACTGTTTTATTATTCTTAGGCTAGGAAATACATTTTTTTATCAATAAAATTATGAAAAAAAATTTTTTTTAATAAAATAATGAAAATACTGAAAATTTTAATATTTTAATATTCTCGCATATATCCAGAAAAAAAAAAAGATTGCCAAAAAAAACTGCGATGCACTGAATTCGCAATAGGTGAACCGCGATATAGCGAGGGTCCACTATATATATATATATATATATATATATATATATATATATATATATATATATATATATATATATATATATATATATATATATATATATATATATATATATATATATATATATATATATATATATATATATATTCTGGCTAGTACAGGGATAACACGCTGGCCTCGCATTTGCGAGGTCGACAGATCGGTTCCCATTCAAGACCGAGAGTTTAAGCAGTTTACTGGGAAGGTTACTGCTGTGGCTAGACACCACAGTGGGGTTTGGGGCTTGCACTGGCTGATGCCTGCCAGAGCAGGGGTGATGCCTCTGATAGGAGGACTAAAACCCAGCAAACTTACACAATATATATATATATATATATATATATATATATTATATATATATATATATATATATATATATATATATATATATATATATATATATATATATATATATATATATATATATATATATATATATTCTGGCTAGTACAGTGATAACTCGATGGCCTCGCATTTGCGAGGTCGACAGAGTTTAAGCAGTTTACTGCAAAGGTTACTGCTGTGGCTGGACACCACAGTGGGGGTTGGGGCTTGCAACGGCTGATGCCCGCCAGAGCAGGGGCGATGCATGTGATAGGAGGACTAAAACCCAACAAACTTTAACTTTAATCAACACCCTCCTTCTTTCCCCACATTTACTTTTAGGAAGCTTAGTTAAAGTCGTGTGCAATTGAATGAGTCAACTGGCTTGCCAAGAGGCAGAGGTATGAGGGGCATATAACTTTTTGAGCCTCTATTTTCCATATTCCCTGAAAAATGGATAAACAAGATTAGCATGTTGTTATTTATATTTTGAGAGCAACTCGATTCTGGATTTGCTATACTTTACCAGAGGGAGAGACTCAGAAAAATAAGTTTTTCCCTCATCAAAGCAACTCGTTGACTAATTGAACCAAAACCCTCTCAAGTTTAGGAATGCTCAGCTAGCTTTGGTGGCTATTATATATTTATTTCTAATCAAGAAAAGATCAATACTCTCGTCATTTGCTTTACAGCACCGTGGGCTTGCATCTTACATGATTTAAATAGTGTGGTCTTGAATATTCCAGATAAAAAAAGAATCTGAGTTTTTTCTTAAAAAATATGTATTATAAATGTTTTTACATAGAATTTAAGTTGTATTAGGTAAAGTGTATATAAAGTATAGTAATCTATGAAGGATTTAAAGTATTTTGGAAGTTAGGATAGGTTGTTTAAAAAGTACATAAGGATTTTAAGTAAATAAGCAATTTTTGAATAATGCTAGAAGTTGGGTGACCAATTGATAGTGTTAGATGAGGAATCTGTAATGTAATTTATACCCTTTTTTGTTTACACCTTGCTTTAGAGTATTTTAAATTACTTTTGCTACACTTTAGCAAATTTTTTTGTTCCTTTTTTTTTTTTTACATACATTTAGAAATAATGCAAATAATTTTTGTCTTAGTGACAGAAATCACAGCTCTGCAAATAAAAATATTAAACATTTCCAATGTTCTTTAAAAAACTCATGTAATTTTTTTTTTAAATCCATCAGCTTTAGTTTTGCTCACCACTATCAGCCATTGCTATAGCAATGAGAGGATCAGAAGGTTTTTATTACATTAAACTGTATTGTGTGGTGACCATATGTGGCAATAACAATTATAAGGATAAAGAGTAGTGAATGAACCATTGGGAAGCCTGTTGGAATTGCCCAAGTAAACAGAGAAAGTTTTGCTTACCAAGAATCCCTGTTAAGGGTCTGCTAGATTATCTGTAGTGTCTAGTTATTTTACAAATGAGCAACAGTTATAGAAATAAGAATTAGAATAAAACCATTTTGAAAATAGGTATCATTTTTAAGGATTAATGCTCTGGGTTTACAGGTTCAGCTGTAGTGTATGGTAGCCATATAAGCAGTACTATTAGGGATGAGAACTGGAGAGGGATCATTAGAAAGACTTGAAATTGCTGATGTGAGCAAGGCTCTATACCAAGGGTTTTAAGAACTAAGTAAAACTCCCTTGACATTATCTGTGGGAATTTAAGGATATGATGTTGTGTATGAGGGCAAGGTGGGATTAAAGAACATTGTAATGATGTTGCTGCTCCATTGTTTTATATCCTAGTGACATTGAGGTAATAAATTATATATGCCTGTTGAATTCTGACATAGGGTGATCACATATTGCAACTTAGGTATTTGAGGTTATTCTTGTTACTGACATAGTTACAGTCATATGACGTAGTTGCCATAACCATTCTCATAATTCGTCATCGTCTTCTGAAAAAGCAAAGGAGCAATCTCATTAGTCATCTCCTGGCACTCACCAGTGTCGAGTTTTAGTCAGACCTGGATGTTTTCCCTATGATTTCTATGTTGCCCTTTTTGGATATATTGTATTGTCTTGATCAAATCCTCACTATTCCCGGAAAGTCCCTTTTCCTTGTAGAGGTCTTGTTACATATATATGCATATGTGGTTGTCTTGAATTCTTGCCATTCAGGGTACTGTATTGTGGATAGACCATATTAAATGCTTACTTCTGCAGCTGTTCAAAAGTATGTTAATGTTTGGTATTCATTTACCTTCATATATATCCTATAGCATATGCTCTTTGTTGCCATGAAGATTCATTGAAGCAGTGTGTAATTGAAGTTGTATTACCTGAGGGAAAGACATTAAACTTAGTCTTGGTCACCAGCTATGTCTGGCTTAGTTGGGTGCTCAGCATTGGAGAATAGCAGGTAGCCATTAATTTGCTTATATAGATGCTCCTCTACTTATGAACATCTGGAGATGCGAATGAAGTGTATTATGAGTGAGTAATTACCTAATTGTGCTTACGGGAAAGAGCCCCATGCTCGTAACTCCCTGTCTCCTGGTCTGTTCCATTTTTGTACTCAGTTATGCTTATCATACTTGTCCTTAAAACTGTGGATTGAAGTAATATTAACTATCTCCTCGCTTAGCTAGTTCCAATCATCAACTACTCTTACACTAAAAAAAAAAAAGTACTTTCGTACCTCCTGCAAATAAGTTTTCTTACCAAGCTTCAAACTATGACCTCTAGTTCTAATGCCAGCCATATCAAAATATCGATCCCTATCCACTCTGTCATATCCATGAAGGAATTTAAAAACCTTCACCATATCCTTCTCATTCTTCTAGCTTTGATTGATGGTAATTCCCTCAGCCTCTGCTCATAACTGAGATTGCGTATATCTGGCACCAGTTTCGTGGCATGTCTTTGAATTTTTTCCAGCTTAACTACTTGCTTCTTCATGGGTGGATTCCAAAAGAGGGCTGCATATTCAAGCTTTGGCCTCACGTAGATTACATAAATATTTCTGAACATTTTCTCGTCCATGTGCCTGAAGGCTACCCTTACATTTGCTAAGAAAGTATATTCTTCTCTTATTATGCCATTTATGTTCATTTCTGAAGACAAATCTACCTGTATGTTTACTCCTAGATCTCTCTCATTCTCTGTCTCTTGAAACTGTTCCTGCTATTGAGTATTCAAGTTTGGGCCTTCACGCATTTGTACCCATTCTCATTACCTTACATTTGAAGCACTGAATATCATTAACCACTTTCTAACCACTCATGCAGACTATTTAGGTCTTCCTGACGTTCTCTACCATTGTTCTCGTCTCTTACTTTCTTCACACTATTTGCATCATCTGCAAACATATTCATGAATGAATTTACAGACTCTGGTAGGTCTTTTTTTTTTTCAAGAGTGTGACACCAGGACAGGCAGAAACTGCCCTCATCAATAAAGGCCCGGGCACGAGAAAATGCCAAGATGAAGGAAAAGAAAAAGGTTAAGGGCAAGGCGGAGATGAGGTAATGTCACACAAAGGAAAACGACATACAGAAAAAACAGTCTAAGTATGGAGGACTAGGCTCTGAGATGACGATAGATCTGCTTTTTGAAGGATGAATGGTCATAAGAATTAAGAGAGACAAGGAGGAAGAGAGTTCCAGAGTCGGGAGGTAGATGGGAAGAAGCAGTCGCTGCACCGACCAATCCGCAAGCTACAAATCTCCACACAGTACCTGTGAGATGAGGCCGCTTGGCGAGTGTTATGCGGCCTCGGCAGTGGAGGAGGGATGCAACTCGCCAACTCATCAGAGCAGCGATGGAAGTAGTAGCGATAGAAAAGTGAAAGGGAAGATTCCTTACAGCGAAGAAAGAGAGAATTCAGGTTAGAAGTAAGAGAAGGATCATTAATGAGTCTGACTGCCTTAGATTTACATATACATGGAACAAAAGTGACCCTAAAACTGAACCCTGTGGAACTCCACTACTAACCCTTCTCCATTCTGACACTGAGTGTCTTACTCTAACCATCTGTTCCCAATAAGTTTCCCATTTGAGACCATATCTAATCCCCTCTGGAAGTCTAGGAATCAACATTCTTCCCAGCCCTCCCTTTCCTGCGTGTGATTACCTAATTGTGCTTACGGGAATGAGCCCAAATCTCATATCTTCCCGTCTCCTGATCGGTTCCATTTTGTTTTTAGTTATACTTATCTTACTTGTCCTTAAAACTATGGCTTGAGATAGCATAAACTACCTCCTCGATTAGCAGATTCCAATTATCAGTTACTCTAACGCTGAAAAAGTACTTCTTTATATCCTGCAAAGAAGTTTTCTTACGAAACTTCAAACTATGACCTCTAGTTCTAGAGCCAGCCATATCAAAATGTCGATCCCTATCCACTCTATCATAACCATGAAGGAATTTAAAGACCTACCAGAGTCTGTAAATTCATTCATGAATATGTTTGCAGATGATGCAAAGATTGTGAAGAAAGTAAAAAACGAGAACAATGGTAGAGAACTTCAGGAGGATCTAAATAATCTGCATGAGTGGTCAGAAAAGTGGCTAATGAAATTCAGTACTTCAAAATGTAAGGTAATGAGAATGGGTACAAGTGCAAGAAGGCCCAAGCTTGACTACTCGGTGGCTGGAGTACAACTTCAAGAGACAGAAAATGAGAGAGATCTAGGAGTAAACATACTGGCAGATTTGTCTCCAGAAATACATATAAGTGGCATAGTAAGGGCAGCATATGCATTCTTATCAAATGTAAGGGTAGCCTTCAGGCACGTGGACAAGGAAATGTTCAGAAATATTTATGTAACCTGTGTGAGGCCAAAACTCGAATATGCAGCCCCCTTTTGGAATCCGCACTTGAAAAAGCACATAGCTAAGCTTGAAAAAGTTCAAAGACATGCCGCGAAACTGGTGCCAGAAATACGCAATCTCAGTTATGATGACAGGCTGAGGGAATTAGACTTACCATCACTCGAAGCTAGAAGAGTGAGGGGGGATATGGTGACAGTCTTTAAATTCCTTCATGGTTATGATAGAGTGGATAGGGATCGATATTTTGATATGGCTGGCTCTAGAACTAGAGGTCATAGTTTGTAGCTTGGTAAGAAAACTTCTTTGCAGGATGTAAGGAAATACTTTTTCAGTGTAATAGTAGTTGATAATTGGAATTTGCTAAGCGAGGAGGTAGTTAATGCTATCTCAATCCATAGTTTTAAGGACAGGTATGATAAGTATCACTAAGTATAAAATGGAACCGATGAGGAGACGGGAAGATACGAGCTTTGGGCTCTTTCCCGTAAACACAATTAGGTAATCACAATTAGGTAATCATTACCTTACATTTTGAAGTATTAAATTTCATTAGCCACTTTTCTTACCACTCATGGAGACTATTTAGATCTTCCTGGAGTTCTCTGCCATTGTTCTCGTTTCTTACTTTCTTCACAATCTTTGCATCATTATCTATCTACCTTGGCTGTTTCCCCCTTTAATTGGGGGGTAGCCGACATCAAGAAAGGAAAACAAATAGGGGGATTACTTTGCTCTATGGGCAATGACAAGGGAGCTAGCGACCGTTCAGATGGCACTGCTGGAGTGCCACAGCCCATCCTCCCGGCTCTTCCACTACCTGTGTCGCTTCACAACTGCCAACTCCTCCTACTGCCCCTACCACAGGGCTACCTCTATAAGATGCTGCCCCGTGGTAACAGCAGATGCCCATCAGAGCCGCGTCACAATCGCTCGCCACTCATTCCTATTCCTAGCACGCTCGCTTGCTTCCCTCACATCCATCCTCCTATCATTCAGGGCTCTCCTTACTCCATCCATCCATCCAAATCTAGGCCTCCCTCTAGCATTTCTCCCATCAACTCTCGCATTCATCACCTTTTTCAGCAGCCTTTCATTATCCATCCTTTCCACATGACCAAACCATCTCAGAACATTCATATCTACTATGGCTGCAATTTCTCTCCTCACACCCATTCTTGCTTTCACCACTTCATTCCTAACCCTATCCAATCAAGATACACCAATCATACTCCTAAGGCATTTCATCTCAAACACATTTAGTTTCCGTCTCTCACTTAGCTTCATACCCCATAACTCTGATCCATACATCACAGTTGGCACAACCACTTTCTCATACAAAACTTTCTTAACATTCATTTCCAGCCCTCTATTCTTCATCACTCCTTTCAATGCACCCAGCACTTTACATCCTTCATTCACTCTGTGACACACATCTGCTTCCACTCCACCATTTGCAGCTATAACTGAGCCTAAATACTTAAACTGATTAACCTCCTCAAGTGTCTCTCCATTCAACATAATATTCAATCCAGCGCCATCCTCATTTCTTGTACACCTCATAACCTTACTCTTTCCCACATTCACTCGCAACTTCCTTCTCTCACACACCATTCCAAATTCTGACACTAACTGACACAGCTTTTCCTCTGAATCTGCCACCACCACCGTATCATCTGCAAACAGCAACTGATTCAGCTCCCACTCATTATCATCCCCATCTACCATTCTCAAACCTTGACCACGCACTCGCTCGTTCACCTCTCTTACAACTCCATCAATATACAAATTGAACAGCCATGGTGACATCACACATCCCTGTCTCAGTCCCACACTCACTGGAAACCACTCACTCACTTCATTCCCTACCCTAACACAAGCTCTACTGCCCTCATACAAACTCTTCACTGCATGCAACAGTTTACTATTGATTCCATATAATCTCAAAACATTCCACATAGCCTCTCTATCAACTCTATCATATGCTTTCTCCAGATCCAAAAATGCAAAATACTCATCCTTACCCCTTGCTAAATATTTCTCACATAACTGCCTAACTATAAAAATCTGATCTATACAACCTCTACCCCTCCTAAAACCACTCTGCACTTCCGCGATCACATATTCTGTCTTATCCCTAATCCTATTAACCAGTATCTTACCATACACTTTTCCTACCACACTCAACAAACTTATACCCCTAAAATTACTGCATTCATACATATCTCCCTTACCTTTGTATAGGGGCACTATACAGGCAATCACCCATTCCACTGGCACCAATGACAACATAAAGCATATATTAAACACTCTCACTAACCATTCCAATGCAGTCACACCCCCTTCTTTCAACATCTCTGCTCTCACACCATCCATTCCAGGTGCTTTACCTGCTTTCGCTTCATACAATGCCCTTTTCACCTCCTCTCTTGTAATCTCTCTTTCATTTTCATCTTCCATTACTGGCCCTTGAACCCCTCCCACTGCCACTATAGCTGCCTCTCTATCTTCATCAACATTCAGCAAGCACTCAAAATATTCTGCCCATCTTTTCCTTGCATCGTTCCCTCTTAACATCTGTCCATTCACATCTTTCACTGTCTCTTCCATCCTCGATCCACCCTTCCTTACTCTCTTCACTTCTTTCCAAAACTTCTTTTTATTCTCCTCATATGACCTACTAAAATCCTGTCCCCACCTAACATTTGCCAACCTCTTCTCTTCCTCTACCTTCCGCTTGGTTTCCACATTTTTCTCCCTATATCTATCATACTTCTCCCTACTTTTACACTGCAGCCATTCCTCAAAAGCCCTCTTTTTCTCTTCCACCTTCATTTTCACCCCTTCATTCCACCACTCGCTGCCCCTCCTCATGCCACCTCCAACAAACCTCTTTCCAGACACATCACTTGCATGTCCCACAAAACATTCTTTCATCAACCCCCATTCCTCCCGTAACTCCCCAACTTCTCTTTCTTTCACCCTTTCATATGCCACTCTCAACCTGTCCTGATATTCCTGTCTCTTCTCTGGCTTTTTCAACTCTTCCACCTTCACTATTTCCCTTCTACATCCCCCCACACTATTTCCCCACTCTTTTGCTACTACCACTTTTGAATCAGACATCCCAGCAGCCACACCCCTGAATGCATGTACATCTTTCACTCTACCAACCATGCTCTTTGCTACCAACACATAATCCATCAATGCTCTTTCTTTCGCTCTTCCATTTGCTACTCTCATCCATGTATACTTATTTATTAACTTCTTCTTAAATAAACTATTACCTATCACCAACTCTTGCTCCACACACATATCTAACAGTCTCTCACCACTCTCATTCCCACCTGGTACCCCATACTTTCCTACAACACCTTCTATCTCTCCATCACCCACTCTGGCATTCAAGTCACCCAACACAACTACATAGTTCCTTCTACTCAGACCATCCACACATCTAGTAAACTCATTCCAGAATTCATCCCGCTCTTCCTCACTTCTCTCACATCCTGGCCCATACGCACTAACAAAAGCCCAACATTCCCTTCCTATCCTAGCCCCCACCCACATCTGCCTAGATGACACTTCTTTCCATTCCACCACCTGATTTACCATCCATTCACTCAGCAATAATGCCGCACCTTCTCTCGCTCTCCCCCTTTCAACCCAAGACACCCTACCTGTCACATCACCAAATGCCACTTCTCCTTTTCCTTTCATCTTCGTCTCACACAATGCCAATACATCCATCCTCCTCCTACCAAACATATATCCAATCTCACATCTTTTGTTCTCTATCGTACTACAACCACGCACATTTAGACACCCCAAAACTAGAGTTTGGGGAGAAGTTATTCTCCCCTCTACTCCCCTTCTTCTTTGACGTCTCGCAGGAGGTTGATACAAGGGGGGGATTCCTATTCCCCGCCCCGTCCACTTTTAGTCGCCTTTTACGACACGCAGAGAATAGGGTGAGGCTATTCTTTGATGTTGTGCCTGCCCCACAGGAACAAAAGTGGCCCTAAAACTGAACCCTGTGGAACTCCACTACTAACTCTTCTCCATGCAGACACTGAGTGTATTACTCTAACTCTCTGTTCCCTTCCTTCTAAGTAAGTTTTTATCCATTCCAAAACATTTCCACCTATTTTAGCCATTGCTTGCAGTTTCCTAATAAGTCTCCCGTGTGGAACAGTGTCAAATGCTTTCTGGAAGTCTAGGAATGTGTAATCTGCCCAGCCCGCTCTTTCCTGTAAGATTCGGCTTACCTCATCATAAAATTCTAATAAGTTTGTTACTGTTGATCTACCTTCTCTGCATCCATGTTGTCTCACTGACAAAAAGTTGAAGGATTCCAAGTGAAGAGAGATATGTTTCCTTAGTAGTTTCTCCATAAATTTGCAAACTATGCTGGCCAAGGAAACTGGTCTGTGTGCGTAAGAATGTATATGAGAGAGAGAGAAAGATTAAAAGTTATTTGTGCTACCATCTCATAGATGTCCGGTAAATTCATCGCATTGTAATTATGTCGCAATATATTACATCGTTAGTAAGTTCGTCTTGCTTTTTCATCGCAAGGTAAATACATCGCACCTCAGAAATAAAAAGGGTAATAAAAAAAAAGTGATAACCATTAAAAAGTATTTATTTTCTGCTAATACAGAATAACATTTATTCTAAAAATGTAAAGAATTTCAAAGTTAACTAAAAAAGAACAAAATTTATTTTAAAAAAGACATTTAAATGGATATCTGAGACATATATCATCAAGACAGCCATTATGAGGCTCAAAAAGACAAATTATGAGCAGTTCCTCTTAGATAGTCAAGTAGCTTCAACACGAGCAATATTGCCTGCATGATTGTCTCCCAATCGTTTTATAATGGAATCTTCATTTGTATGAACTCTTGCATGGCAATGTGTTTTATAAAACTAGTCGCATTTCCAGATAGTATTTTCACCACTTTTCCTCTCTCTTTCACACAAATAGGTGACCAATATCAATGAGTTTTTTCTAGTTTCTTACGCTTAAAGCATATTCCAGATGTATTTTGAGGGATTTAGTGTGAATTATTTTTAAATGTTACTCTCAAGAGAAGTAGCTTAACTGTAATGAACAATTTCTTATATAGGAAACATAGTATGTGGGACTTGAGCAAACAAGCAGGTGAATTACAAATAGTTAAATAAATGCGATGCAATTACAATGCAGTGAAATTGTCTAATATGTAATTACCATGCAGTGAAATTCTTACGATGAAATTAGCACGATGAATTTACAGTGAATCGTCTCATAGCAACAAGGGCATTAATAGTAATAATAATGATAATACATATGATAGAGAAAGAGAGAAAGTGTAAATAAAATGTTCTTTGCGTTGGCGTCAGTTCATTGTTTCACAACAACAGTAATAATAATAATAATAATAACAATTTTAATGATAATAATACATATGAGAGAGAGAGAGAGATAAAATTCGGGTGACTTCTTATCAACCATCCGTCATTTCAAAATGAATGGTCTACAGCAGGGGTGGCCAGACTTTTGGATTCTGTGATCTACTCTAAAGACTGAAACTCTTTTACGATCTACCATACTACATAATCACAAAATATTACGTCAACTGGGGGAAAACATTTCAAATAGCATAGTACTGTAAAACATGAGTGCAATTGTCTCACTTATATAGAAAAAATTATTAATCAATTCAAACTAAATTAAGAAAAATAATCAGTTCAAACTAAATTTTACCAAAATTTTTACCTTAGCCTACCTAAGAAAAGACTCTTTCACCAACCTTATTACGAAGTTGATGCATGACACTGCATATCTTGTAATAATTTACTGAAGGAAGGTTCATAACTACTGAGGCAAAAGTGGAGGAAGTATTTCAAATGTTCATCGGCCAGACGGCTTCGATTTCTTGATTTAATTATCATCATTTGGGATAAGGCTTCTTTGCAGAGATAAGTTGACCCAAATAAATGCTGTCAACCGAAGAGCTGTAGATCTCAATCCTGGATACTGTTCTTCATGGAAAAGATTCCAGAAGTTTTTTCTGTGCACTGTTGCCATGTTGGCGAGCTGATCAGCTGATGCCAAGTCTTATTGTGGGGGAACGGCGATCGACCAAACAAATGGCCGTGATCGACTGTTTGGCCACCTCATGCCTACAGTGTAGCAAATATAGTCTATTGAGTATTTATTGGATAAAAATAATAATAATAGTTAAAAATTATAATAATAATAACTAATAATAATAATAATACATGCATACATAAGATATGTGCGTGTGTGTGTATGTTTCTAATACAGTGTGCAGCACATTGCTGTGATTACCTAATTGTGTTTACGGGAAAGAGCCCAAAGCTCGTATCTTCCCGTCTCCTCATCGGTTCCATTTTATACTTAGTGATACTTATCATACCTGTCCTTAAAACTATGGATTGAGATAGCATTAACTACCTCCTCGCCTAGCCAATTCCAATTATCAACTACTCTTACACTGAAAAAGTATTTCCTTACATCCTGCAAAGAAGTTTTCTTACGAAGCTTCAAACTATGACCTCTAGTTCTAGAGCCAGCCATATCAAAATATCGATCCCTATCCACTCTATCATAACCATGAAGGAATTTAAAGACTGTCACCATATCCCCCCTCACTCTTCTAGCTTCGAGTGATGGTAAGTCTAATTCCCTCAGCCTCTCATCATAACTGAGATTGCGTATTTCTGGCACCAGTTTCGTGGCATGTCTTTGAACTTTTTCAAGCTTAGCTATGTGCTTTTTCAAGTGCGGATTCCAAAAGGGGGCTGCATATTCGAGTTTTGGCCTCACATAGGTTACATAAATATTTCTGAACATTTCCTTGTCCATGTGCCTGAAGGCTACCCTTACATTTGATAAGAATGCATATGCTGCCCTTACTATTCCATTTATATGTATTTCTGGAGACAAATCTGCCAGTATGTTTACTTCTAGATCTCTCTCATTTTCTGTCTCTTGAAGTTGTACTCCAGCCACCAAGTAGTCAAGCTTGGGCCTTCTTGCACTTGTACCCATTCTCATTACCTTACATTTTGAAGTATTGAATTTCATTAGCCACTTTTCTGACCACTCATGCAGATTATTTAGATCCTCCTGAAGTTCTCTACCATTATGCTCGTTTTTTACTTTCTTCACAATCTTTGCATCATCTGCAAACATATTCATGAATGAATTTACAGACTCTGGTAGGTCATTTACATATACAAGGAACAAAAGTGGCCCTAAAACTGAACCTTGTGGAACTCCACTACTAACTCTTCTCCATTCAGACACTGAGTGTCTTACTCTAACCCTCTGTTCCCTTCCTTCTAAGTAAGTTTTTATCCATTCCAAAACATTTCCACCTATTCTAGCCATTGATTGCAGCTTCCTAATAAGTCTACCATGTGGAACAGTGTCAAACGCTTTCTGGAAGTCTAGGAATATGCAATCTGCCCAGCCCTCTCTTTCCTGTAAGATTTGGCTTACCTCATCATAATATTCTAATAAGTTTGTTACTGTTGATCTACCTTCTCTGAAGCCATGTTGCCTCACTGACAAAAAGTTGAAGGATTCCAAGTGAAGAGAGATATGTTTCCTTAGTAGTTTCTCCATAACTTTGCAAACTATGCTGGTCAAGGAAACTGGTCTATAGTTCAGAGCCGTATCCCTCCTTCCCTTTTTGAAGATAGGTATCACATTTGCTTGTTTCCAGCATCTTGGAATTTCCCCCGACTCCAGTGACTCCTTAAATATGATACTTAGTGCCACTGATATTGTGTTTGCGCATTTTTTAAGCTGTGCTGTATTTATTATGCTATTACCATGCATTCCAGTGTTATTGCTATAATAATAATATAAATGATAATGATAATACTAATAATAATGATCATGATAATAATACAGTAATAATATGCATGATATAAGCGAGATAGAGTGAGAGAGGACTCAGGTGACCTCTTACCATCCAACCATCGTTCGACATGAATGGTCTAAAGTTCAGCAAACATAGTCTGTTAACTATTTATTGGATAATGATAATAATATAAAAACAATAATGAATTAAACACTCTCTGTGTGTGTGTGTATATAGGGGGTCCTTGGTTTACAATGTCCTCGAGTTACGATGTTTTGTAGTTACAAACACATCTCCCATGACTTGTTTTGCTTCTGTTTTGATCAATTTTGACTGTATTATGTCTCCCCGTGCTCTTAAAAAAAAAGGAAAGCCATCACCATGGATGTGAAATTAGAGATGGTGAAATTCATGGAAAAGGGAGATGCTTTACTACTGCATTAGCATAGGTTCATATTTAGGTGTGTTCTGACCCAACATTGAAAATCAGGTTACATCAAGTTTCAGAAACGGAACTCTTACTCTAGTCGAGAACCCGCTGTGTGTATATATATATATATATATATATATATATATATATATATATATATATATATATATATATATATATATATATATATATATATATATATATATATATATATATATATATATATATATATATATATATATATATATATATATATATATATATTTTGCATATAAAAATTAAAATATGCCCTTAACGGAATGCATGATATGTATATCTAAGCTCTCTTGACATTAAAATTTGTAGAATGGATTCGGTTTTACGTCACGAACTCCCTTTTCTACTAAGGGCTAGGACGGTTGCCTTCTTATGAAGGACTTGTTTTGGCAGATGTAATCATGTGGAATATGAGCATTAAAAATAAACAAAAACAAATTTTATCTGTAAGGCAAATTATTTACCCTTTAAGAATTTGGCACCGAGTATCTAGTAGTGGTTGATGTCATACAGAGGATTGGACTTGTCATGAATAACAAATTTTGGTTGCAAATATGGTTTCCAGGCCAATATTTTGGGCAAAGCCATGATTACTGTTCATGTTTTCTACATAATGCCATATCCTACTGCCATTACCAGAGTGGTCATAACTGAATAAAAAAGGGATATTGCCAGCCCTTTACTCCCCTATCCATCTCATTTAACTCTTACAACTTTTAGGAGCTACAGATGCTTAATTCTTTCCCCAAACACCTGGAAAAAATCAAGTAATCCGCGAGACTTAATACGTACCTTACATTAATGTGATAGTGAACTCCAGAAGTATGCATTATTTTAAAGACAATTGACCGTAAACTTTGACAGGAGGTGCTGTAGGGATAATGTTAGAGGGATGGCACTTCTGTTACATGCATCATTTACATACATTTAGTGATCTGTACTGTCATACTATTGTAAGTTTTTATGCCTTATGTTGCCACCTTGGTATTAGCAAGAAAGGAGATCGCTAATTTAAGTACAAAGACGAATTAACTACTACAAATGGTAGCATTTGATGCCTATATTCATTGATTCGTTGGTAGTAAACTGTTTTTCAGTTAGATACAGTGAAATAGAATTCTAACTTGGGCATGAATATCCTTAAACTTTTAATAATATCTTTCTGAATCTTTGCTCATTTTCTTTCCTTTTTTGTTCTACATTTGTCCGTGACACATTTAAGAAGGCAAAGTGATGAAGCAGCAGGTGCATGGGTCCCACTGTCCCAGTCTAAGGTAGTCCTTATCTAGCCACACTCAGCTTGAGTATAGGCTATTCTAGAGGACTGAATACTTTTCTAACTTTCATGGAGGTTTGTTTTATGCTTGTATGTGCCTCCCATACTATATTTAATAAGCATTGTGCCTATGCACCCCTTGCAGAAGAAGATCATGATCATGGTGTGTGTGGCAGTACTATGCGTGGTGCTCGCTTCCACAATTGGAGGCTACTTCGGCATGTAAATCTTCCTTTTTTCATCATGTAAGTAATAGATTATACGGGTCATGCTTTTAGTGTTAGAATAATGCAACCGTGTGTATTAAGCCCATTAGTGAATTATGTGATGTGACTTAGTTTTGAAGCACTAACTAAAATGTGTGATGTTTGAATTTAATATGTGGATGAAACAAACTGTGATGTACGTGATAATTCTCTCAGAACTCGCATGATAGCCCAGACTGTATATCAGATCTTTTGATTGTGGTAGAAAATAAGTGTATCAGTTGTTATTTGTTGATAAAGTCCCGTATCATCACAATTGCTCTCAACCTGATCAGCCATCAGAGTTATAATGTCGATACTTCTTTAGGAGCATATACTTCAAAACTGTACAGTGAATCACATTTAGATCAAGTGCTATGCCCACAATTACTTACAATTTTCTGGGAGTTACGAATAGACTTCACTAAAGGTAAGTTTTTCTTTATTATAATTGCACTCATGTTCAAATCAATGTTTATATTTTTCTATTAAATGATCTATCACATGCTCAAAGAAGTTTTTTTTTTATTCCAAAATATTTTTGATCAGGTTTTTGTATGCTCTTATTAGCTATATTTTCAGAAGTCTTTATTTCATACACTGTAGTTGTAATTCTTAAACACTGTTTTTGTACGGTGTATACTTCATGTGTTCTGTGTAGTTTGAAGCCCAATGTGTATATTCTGTAATACGAAGTTTACTTGTGAAAAGAATTATTTCGAAAGTGTCAGGTTGGATACCTATATTACTAGAAGCAAGTTCAGTACTGTATTACATCTTTACAAATGAGATTTGATTTGATATCTGTTTACTTTTTGAGAGCCTTAATCATCTAATGCATGTCCTTTATATATTGGGTAGATTTAGTAAGTATGAAATTAAGAGCTCCATGTATATTCTTAAGAGAATAAAAAGCAGTTTCAATAACTTTCCAGTGAAAGCAACTATAGTAAAGCTTTTTTTTTCTTGCACTCCTGTAATTTATTTTTATATTTTTTATTTACTTGCCTTCAGTTAGTCAGCATTAGGATTTGACATTTCCTTTATACACATAACAAATATCTTGTTTGGGGCCATAATTGCAGAGATTGACTTCTGAAATTATGGCATTAATATTTATTAAAATACATGTAGTTGTTGGTCTTCATATATCACTGATTCACAATTATCCTTGCTACTTTATATCTTCACCAAAGTGAACGTTATATGTTTCTATAAAATAAAAAATATTAAACAGCTAATGTAATTAGTGATGTACAAATATTTTAATCTTTGATATACAGCTATGTCATGCCAGTAAGTACTATGAATATGAAGTCTATATTATACATGTTTTTATAAATAAAAAAAATCTTGAATTTTACTTTCTTAAACAAAAACAATTGTTTCATTTTATTGTGCCTAAGCAGTATAATATTGTTAATATTAATTTTTACATCCTTAGGTATATGCTAGAACTTCATTGAAAGGCGCATCTCTCCTTCCTTCCTGGTGTTCCCGTTGTGTGACTTGTAAATAGTGTAGTCAGTCTCAATGGTTGGATCTCATTAACTCTCTGCACCAGACCTCCTGATCATCCCTGACCACTGAGTTGCTGTTTTCAGTAAAATGCCATGTTACCGTGTGTAAATTATTAAATGATGAAAACAAATGGTGCCTGTATATGTTAAAGCAATGTTTTTGTCAATTAAATAAATTATTGCATGTCTTACTTGCAAAATGATGCCTTTTCTTGAATTATAGTGTATATTAGAATTTTTTTATTTCATAGCTGATGTAATGCTACTGTTTCTATCAGTCCAAACTGTTGAAAAAAAAAGTGACTTGAAAAATTTGAATGAGGAGAAAGATGGTCATATATATATATTCAGTTGGTAACTCTTATATAAAATTTATTAGGATACCTGGTGTAGAGAGGTCTATAGTTGTTTCCACCATATATGGTCAGCAAGGAGCCATGATTTATTTATGTACTGGACTATAGACACTGTGTCTCCCATATTATTAGCTAGGAATTTGTTGTAAAGATTGCATACATTGCATATTTCAAAAGTCCTTTTTTAATACTGTTTAGTAGTACTTTTGTAGAACAAGAGCAAGCAACCTAAATGTGCTAAAGAGAGTAATTCATATTTACGTAAATGCTCATAAATTGCTTCAGGTCATTTAAAGTAAATTTGCTTGTTAATGATTCTGCGGTATAATTTATGTAAAATTTATTACTGTAGGAAGACTACTTACTTAATGGAGAAGTTGGTGTTAGAAAATAACCAAGTGTGAGGAGAAATACGAGCATGAAGTCAAACACCAATAGTATTTACTTCTCTTGTTGCTGACTGAATATATGTGTGGCTTCACTATATCAAAGTATTAATAGCTGATCTTTAATATTTTCAGCTTTGAGACTTTTAAGGGTTTGTAGTTAAAGTTATGATTGAGATCGATGCACCATCATCATTTTGTTCCTGTTTTTACACTGTAGATGCTATTGTATAAAATGTATTTATTGTTAGTAAAATATGAGGATTTTTTTTTTTTGACCCGGCTATGTTAGCTACTTGTTTGTTGAAAATGTTAAAGATAGAAACTGCCCCCCCCCCCCCAACGGTTTTTATGGATATAATGATTCACACGTTTCAACGACCATTGTCTGTGGTAGTTTATTATATTATTGGGAGACCGTTAAGCATTTTGTTGTTGTATTTGCATTGTACACTGGATACTGCTATTATATAAAAGCTCACTTTCCAAAAAATCTTTCCAAATACAAGTACTTATTGGATTAAACTCTTCCTCCTCACATTAATGGACATATTGTATGCAAAAGTTATGCATAAACTCATTATTTAGTTTGAATATGTACAAATACTTCTTTTTTTTTCTGATGTACAGTATTAGTTTACAGACATTTTGAGAAGATGTAGGAAAGGTCTCCCAGCTGCGTTTTGTTTTGAGAGTTCAAGAGATTTAAGGATTTTAATCTATATTACAGTGTTAGTGATTGACCAGTATATCAGACTGATATGTGTTGGGGTTATATTCATAAGGTTTTAAAAGTTATCTGCAGACTGGAGGAAAACTTAATTATGGCTCAAAGACATTTCACACTTGTTATTTTTTTTTGTATTGTTGTAGTTAATAATACAATAAGTATTTGTGGATACTGACTATTAATTTCTGAGGTAAAAGGAATTGTCTAGGAACCATAAAAAATGTTTTCCTTATTAAGTGGCCTATACTTTGGAAGCATTTTATAGACTTAGTAAGGGTCACTGACAAGACTTAATTAGAAAACTTTGTTATAATATTAAATTCATATTGAATTTTTGATGGAAATGCATTTCTCTGTGGTTTTACTGATAATCATATGTGGCATAATTGATCTCAGTATTGTAATTAAAAAGTAATGATAATAAATATACTTTAACACGTGCATTTTCGGTTTACCACAGGGAACCAATGTCAAGAAGTCTACACTTAGGAGAGAATTAATGTCATTTTACAATATCCGTATTAATTTGTGAATTTATGGGATGTCTGGATTTCTTGACAAAAGTAGTTGTTATTCTCATGTCTCAAAAGATGCAAAAGATTTCCTCCTCCACTGTAGCAGCGTGATCTGATTAGTTAGAGCAATAATACATTTTAGCATTCATCAACCATGCATATCCTAGATTTACTCTCTCCCAATATGATATAATGTCCATTGGAATAAATCTTCTTTGATATTGCATTTACTCTATTATAGACTATTTAAAATTGTTCTTTGGAAAATTTTATTGCAGTGTAATTGCCATCTTATATGTCTGTACAATGGTTTTCATTGGTCATTATATCACCTATGAATTGTAAGTGGGACCTTCACTGTTGAAATGCACATTTAATAGCATTACTATTATAATATTTTAGGGTAACGTTTTTGAATTCACTGCCAATCTCACAACATGACTTATAAAGTTTAAAAAAAATAATTATAAAGTTAAAAACATTAATCAGATGATCAGCTTGCTCGGTTTATTCATCAACAAAATTTGGTAATTTCATATATTTTTATTTGTTCATAAATATTGCTTAAACTTAAAGAAAGAAAAATTAACAATAAAGGAAAAGAGATAATGCAAAATCCCAAATATATATATATATATATATATATATATATATATATATATATATATATATATATATATATATATATATATATATATATATATATATATATATATATATATATATATATATATATATATATATATATATATATATATATATATATATATATATAATGAGATTTTTTTTAAGAAGCAATTACTTCAAGAAATCTACTATCCCAAATTGGGATATTTGGATGTAGCGTTCTGTCCTTGTATATGATAATAGAAGTTTGTCAAGACTACATGCAGATTTAAAATCAATAACATTCTTGTTTGTGTCTTGAACTGCTTCGTGCAAAAGCCCAGTAGGTCAACTTACTGATCTTGCTATGCATTTTTGTGTTTTTTCCAATGTTATATAATAATAACCCTTTTCCTCTTGATGTGTCAGTTTTTCCCAGTTTTTTAGCATAGGTATAGGTAAAGTAGAGAGAGTGAGCCGCTCTCTGCAATATTATGATGATGATGAATGGAAATGATTCTTAGCCTTTGATGAGCTAGATAATTTGTGTGAAATTTTATCAACTTGGGTTTCCGAAAAATAAATTTGGATGGAGAAATTCATTACATGAAAGCATTTGATGAATGCACAATCTTTTTTTTTTTCATGAGATCATTAGTTTACACACACACACACACACACATATATATATATATATATATATATATATATATATATATATATATATATATATATATATATATATATATATATATATATATATATATATATATATATATATATATATATATATATATATATATATATATATACAGTAATCCCTCGCTATTTTGCGGTTCACCTATCGCGAATTCCCTGCATTGCGGATTTTTTTTGGCAAATATATATATATATATATATATATATATATATATATATATATATATATATATATATATATATATATATATATATATATATATATATATATATATATATATATATATATATATATATGAATAATTTTTTTACCCTGACCGGGACTTGAACCTAAGTCAAGGCGCTACCAACTACACACCACAGAAGGTTAATAGGAATCCAACCTTGTAGCTTATATCTGCTATACTTAGGAATGACTGCATTCTATCTGAATGCCACTATGTTCATATTACAGATTCCCCAACCTCACTCGTGGCTTCATTTTCGCATTTTATTCAATTTCCAATCTCATTCAGGCCATACAATAATCAAATAAACACATTACATATGTGAAAACATGAATAATTTTGTACCCCGACCGGGACTTGAACCTAGGACTTATAATTACTAAGTCAGGGCACTACCAACTACACACCACAGAAGGTTAAAAGGAATCCAACCTTATAGCTTATATCTGCTATACTTAGGAATGAACATAGTAGCATTCAGATAGAATGCGTTCATTCCTAAGTATAGCAGATATAAGCTATAAGGTTGGATTCCTTTTAACCTTCTGTGGTGTGTAGTTGGTAGCGCCTTGACTTAGTAATTATAAGTCCTAGGTTCAAGTCCCAGTCGGGTTAAAAAATGATTCATGTTTTCACTTATGTAATGTGCTTTTTTGATTACTGTATAGCCCGAATGAAATTGGGAATTGAATTAAATGTGAAAATGAAGCCACGAGTGAGATTGGGGAATCTGTAATATGAACATAGTGGCATTCAGATAGAATGCGTTCATTCTTAAGTATAGCAGATATAAGCTATAAGGTTGGATTCCTTTTAACCTTCTGTGGTGTGTAGTTGGTAGCGCCTTGACTTAGTAATTATAAGTCCTAGGTTCAAGTACTGGTTGGGGTAAAAAATTATTCATGTTTTCACATATGTAATGAGCTTATTTGATATATATATATATATATATATATATATATATATATATATATATATATATATATATATATATATATATATATATATATATATATATATATATATATATATATATATATATATATATATATATATATATATATATATATATATATATATATATATATATATATATATATATATATATATATATATATATATATATATATATATATATGTGAAGGGATTATAAAAGATGTGTAATGAATATTCAGTTCTCTGCTGGGTTTTAATATACCTCTGCATTACTTTCATGATGTCTATTCCAATAATTCTCCTTAGATATTATTATTATTACTATTATTATTATGATTATTATTGGAGACAATAATTTTCCTTTGATGTTGATTGTGGAGATTATTATTATTATTATTATTGTTATTATTACTATTATTATTATTATTATTATTAAGGGCTAATCATTGTTTGTACATCTGTTGGTTTATTTACTTTAATAACTGTGTACAGAGCCCCTCCCTAGTTGGCTGGGACAAAGAGAGAGTGGGGGGGTTTGGTAGAATAGAATGTTGGAGAGAGAAACATCTTTAATTAACTCTTTTTCATTCAACCAAATCTACATTATTTATTGTAAAAATAATGGTTTAATTACAGATTCGTAATAATAATAATAATAATCGCCACAGTCATCATCAACGGAAAATTATTGTTGCCAATAATAATAATAATAAGATCTAAGGAGAATTTTTGGAATAGACATTGTGAAAGTATTGCAGAGGTATATTAA